>JAWHQI010001543.1:0-69650 GCA_033032865.1 Dactylorhiza incarnata | reverse complement strand
ATTTCAAATAATGTCCATAAAGGATTTAATCAATTTAGCCAGAGAATCTAATAGAGGAAAAGAAAGATTCAGAACGGCTATAAGACATAAATTGATTCCATATCAATCAGATCTATAAGATAAGGAAAGAGATCTGGCGATTTTGAATTCTGTCATAAAGATCGATGTGCGTTGATTACTATTCGATGCAAGCGTCGAATACATCCTGTCTGGACGTCGAGAGGATAATAAGGAAGGTGCGTCGAGACTAGGGTGCGTCGACTTCTCAAGATACGTCGACTAGAAGTCAGAGCTACGTCGACATAGGATACGTTGACTTCTGCTTGGAGCTACTTCGACTCATTCTGATACAAACGTCGACTTTATCTCGACGTTGCGTCGAATACTATTTGACGCATATTTACTTAGCCTTATTTTTCATTCTTAGAATTCTTCTTTAACTCATTTCTAGGGGTTAAGAGAAATCATTTCCACAACAGAGGCCGGGCGAGTGGAGCACTCGCCCGAGGCCGGGCGAGTGGAGCACTCGCCCGAGGACGGGCGAGTGGAGCACTCGCCCGAGGTTGGGCGAGTGGAGCACTTGCCCGAGGCCGGGCGAGTGGAGCACTCGCCCGATGGCCGGGCGAGTGGAGCACTCGCCCATGGCCGGGCGAGTGCTCACTCGCCCAAGGCCGGGCGAGTGGAGCACTCGCCCAAGGCCGGGCGAGTGGAGCACTCGCCCATGGCCGGGCGAGTGGAGCACTCGCCCAAGGCCGGGCGAGTGGAGCACTCGCCCATGGCCGGGCGAGTGGAGCACTCGCCCATGGCCGGGGGCGAGTGCTCACTCGCCCAAGGCCGGGCGAGTGGAGCACTCGCCCAAGGCCGGGCGAGTGGAGCACTCGCCCAAGGCCGGGCGAGTGGAGCACTCGCCCATGGCCGGGCGAGTGCTCACTCGCCCAAGGCTGGGCGAGTGGTGCCCTTCTCACTCGTCGACCCGCTTTCACCTTAGCTAGTTCCGGTTGCTTGTGAACGGCTATTCCCCTTAACCGCCTCGATTCCGGTGAGTCTAGGTAAACAAACCAGCTCGGCAAATATGAGGGTTGTACAAGGATACTCTAGTAATAATCAATGCTTAGTTTTGGTACTTGATTTCATGCGGGTCATCAATTCCAAGGCTCAAAAAATTCATATTATTGTCCTGAAACCTCATTCCTAATTTTTATCCCAAATCCACGTGTTATTGATGGTCAGATCTATAGTTCTCATTTTTGTTAAACGCAAACCAAGCTCAAATTGCACGAGACCTATCACCTATGAATCAACTATTGTGAGTATGTCGTAAATTGGTCTCTAAATCATTCCCAGAGTTTTGTAAGTGATAATTCCACAGATTTCAACTCTTCATAATGTCATATTTCTTTTTGGCCTAATTCTTATTTCCTTTATAATCATGGGGTCCCCATCTCGTACACCAAGTATCAGTTATCATGGGCAATAGGTTTAACATAATTTCCAGAGACTAATCATGATCCAAGATAGTGTTCAGCATAAATTCATTGTTTTCCTCCTTAAAGTAATTCTAGAAGATTAATTATGTGTCTAAGAGTGCAAAACCCATTTCGTGAATGAAGTATGATAACTAATCAATAGTTAAGTATAATAAAATTTTCAGAAGTTTAATGGAGACCACGAGTCTATCTACTCATTTCTATAATACTCCAGATTTTTAGGGGAACATGACCCTGGAATTCTCAATATTGCTTAATGTAACAAGAGTTCACAAACCCCAATTTCCTACGGGACTCAATCCTCAAAGTCTTTGATTCCTTCAGAGATGAAAGATCTCTTGATAATAAGTGTATGTTTCGAATTTCAAAGAATTGACCAAGTAAATAATTATTGTCCATAAAACTCTAAGTGTGTAACAACATGGGTGTTATCCTAAGCTACCTTGGTCTTATCAATCCGTAGTCTATCAAAATTGTATGCAATGTAATTATTTCCAAAACCATAGAACTTTATCTCCAAAATTCTGATTCTTGGGCAGCATGTGTATCGTACTAAATTTACATGTACAGTGTAAAATTCAGATCATTTGGATAAGTCAGATGGTGGGGGCACATATATTTGGGTCTAGGGTTCACTTTATATACCCTGCACCAAAATAGGTGCCCGGGGAGTTGTATTGCAGAGACTTTTATGTATTTAGAATAACCCAAGTTAATATTATAGCGATCCAAATACGAGAAGAAACAAGATTAGCCTCCCAAAATCTTGTGTTGAGTTTCTTATATCCGAAAATTTGGACATTTCTCATATGTACATAATCCTTATGGGTATACAGTCCTTGAGATTTGTGTATATGGTAAGGTTCTCTACCTCAAAACTACCTTTTATCGCAACTTCTTCGAGGGTCGTGTGCTTGTTATCCTATTACCTGGTCTTCCTCTAGGCTGGAATTCGCATTCCTCATTTGACATCCTTTCTTGTGATGGTTTTCGAGAGGTGAAGTGTGGAGTATTAGCTTCTAAGCACATAAGTTAAGCCTTATGAGTCTCATACTAATCCGCTTGTACAATCACAAGCACCAAATCCACTTAAGATTGTCCCATTTGTTTGTGTGAGGGGTGTTAATTCACTTAGGAAGTGACGTGGGTATATCGGGGAGTAAGCCCCGAACACTTACACACGCTTTCAACTCCTTCTTTTAGTCACTTTGGGGGTATCCTACTACTTGGTCAAACTATTTTCGAGGTTGATGTCGGACTAGATACCTTATGAGATGTCTTGTTAAGTCAAACCAATAGGTGTACTAGTCAGGTTGGCCTAATCTCATCATTAAGTGGACAAAGTTATGTGATTTCTCAAATGGGCACATCACTGCTTCCGCTGCTAGTTTGTCCTCAAACTAAGCTCGAGCGGGATGGCCCAGGATTTGTGGACTTCTTTTACTTGGATCGAAAGTAGGCTAAGCTGATACCAGTTTGTAAGACCCTCTTTTTTTTGCTTTTAAACCGGGTCTTACCGCCCAGAACCGTCGTCTTGCGGCGGACACCATTACACCCAATGGTCGCCGCCACAAGACGCCGATCCTGCCGGTTATTCATCATCATCCAGGCCAACCATAATCACAGTAATTGAAGTATTAAATGAAACAAGTCCACAGAATCACATTATATATTATCATAATACAAATGTCCACGATGAGAAAAATACTATAAGGAATGAGGGCTTAGAGTTGACCTTGGCCAAATTGATCAATTTGGTTGACCTCAATGGGTCCAAATGACCCAAGGGACTCCCTAAGGGGTTTAGGGAGTGTTAGTGGGGCCCACTTATCATTTTGAAGCTCAATTATCAAGCCCTAAGCTTTGGGCTCAATTTGACTATTTGCACACCAAGGTGATTTTTACCTATTCACCTTGGTTCTTAAGGCCATTTTGGCCTCTTAGAGAAATGTCATGACCTTGTCAGACAAAATTCACCTTAGGGGTCTAGTTGTTCTGGGGATGTTACAGATTTCGTCTTCGTCATGGCGCCAAAGGCTAGGATTTCTCGCGGCTGGGCCTTCTTGCGGGCCAATCTTCTGGCCCCTACCTGCGGTTTCCGGCGAAACGACCAAGCCACTACCACCAGTCGACATAGGTCTTTCGACTGGTGGTGGCCGTTTGGCCTGGGGCAGCCGGAGGTGGCCTCCCGTGGTTTTCATTTTTTCAGCTAAGGAGCAAGGTTTCAAGCTTCGATTTCGCCATTATACGTGACGAATCGCAAGGGGGAGAGAAATGATACTAGCACTGGTGGAGAGGGGAATGAATCTTGTCTGGTGCGCGAGCTTAGGTGGCGGGTATTGCGGCAGAGGAATAGTTGGGCAGTGTTTCTGATGTCCATGGCTGCTCCCGGCGCGGCTGAGCTCGAAATCGCCGTCTTGAAGGGGGGGGGGGGGGGAGGGAGGGGGGGGGGCTCGAGTGCTTGGGAGGCTCTGAAGGTGGTAGTGCAGGGGAGGAGAGGGGTATAGGTGGGTTGCCATTAAGGCATTTCCGGCCAGCTCCTTGGCCGCCCCTTTCAGCCAATGGGGCTCCCTCCCCACTGCCCCAAGCTGAGGGAAATTACTCCCCCAGCTAGAGGAGGGCTTGGGGAATGCAAAGGGAGTGCCATTTGGCACCCATCCACCTTTTCCTTCTCTTGCCCCTTGTCTTCTTCCTCCATTTTTGACACTTGGACATGGCCTCCTTTTTCCCCCAATTCGAATTTTCAGCATGCCTATGGTCTGGTCACCATGGGGGCTGACCAATTGATACATGGGATTGGGCTAAGACTACTTGATTTGAGTTTTGGGCTCACTTGACCCAAAATAGGCCAAATTGGGGACTTTTGGGTTTGGGCATGGCTCAGCTCACACCACTTAATGTGACTGACCCACATTATTGTCTTGGACCCTATGGAGCCATTCCAAGAGGAATTGAGTCATGGTGGGGTCATATGGGGCTTGATTGCACTTATTTGCATATAGGGGCAATTTTGGTATTTTGGTGATTTTGACCTAATTCTCCAAAATTGAATGCGCACCTTGGTCCTCAGCTTGGTCTCATTTACTTCCCTTGGTGTTTATGGAGGGTCGTGCTAGGTTAATTTGTGCAAATTGAATGTCAATTTAGGGTTTTAGCACATATAAATCAATTTGGGGCTTTTTAGTAATTAACCCAATTTTCCCCAACTTGGTGGTCATATGATGGGGCTTTTGGGTCCATTAGGTCCCCTAGGGAGGTTTCCATATGATGGTGGGGTCCAATTTGATCATTTGGACCCTAATTGACCTTAATAGAGATGGTTGACTTATTTCATGCTAAGTTGAGTTTGTCCAATTTGACAAATTGGGTCGACCCCAATGGGTCCAAAATAACCCCAAGGAACTCCCTAAGGTGTTTAGGAAGAGTTGGTGGGGCCCACTTGTATTTTGAAGTCTAATATCAAGTCATAAGCCATGGAGTCAAATTTGGCTATCTGCACACCAAGGTGATTTTCACTTATTCACCTTGGTTCTTAGGGCTCATTTGGTATCTTAGAGGAATGACATGACCTTGCCATGACAAAACGCATCTCAGGAGTCTAGTCGTTCTGGGGATGTTACAATATGCAGGCCACGGTTTTTTTAAAAAAAAGTATCAGTTTTCCTTTTCAACCTGCAGCCGCCTGATGAGATCGAGCTTCCTCTCTGATCTCCTCTCCCGCCTCCAGCGACTCCGGTCGATGATCCTATCCGGCCGACCACCTCCTTCCCTGTCTCCGGCCGGCGAGCTCCTCTCTCTTCCTCCATAACTTATTGTTCTATTTTCGAAAAGCTCCATTTATCCAAAATACTGTAAATCGTGCTATGCATCTGATTAATTACAGGATATTGTTTTGTGCATAAATAAAACCCGATGTTTTTTGTGATTTTACACGTCCTTTATTAATTAAAGCCTTGAACAGGGGTGACCATAAACATATTTTTTGTGATATATAAAATCAAAATGATTATAATGTATTTTGTTGGACTATTATTGTGGATCAAATAAACTGCAAAAATGTATTTATTTGGCTTTTATGAATTCTTTATTTTTTGAATATGGTCTGTAAATATGAAGTTTGGCCTGCATGAATAATTTTTTGGCCTGCATGAATAATTTTTTGGCCTGCATGAATAATTTTTGGCTTGCATATATCCGTGACCTGCATAAAGCCAAAAGCGGACTGCATATAACATTGCTCTATATTTATATTAAATATATAAGTGTAATTACATATTTGAAGGAGAATGAATTAGAGGCCAATTTTGCAACAATTAATGCTAAACTGTAAATTTGCTACTAATTAAAATGAGAGATTATTTCATGCTCATAACTTAATTAGTTATTCGTAAGAAAATCATAATAAATATATAAGTGTTGTTGCGGGTCACTCGGTTTTCTCCCGGCCCGGAGAATCAGACAGTTTTAGCTCGAGAGTGAGCCGAGAATGCAAACAGTCAAATAAAAATCAGGCAACAATGAAACGAGAGGTTTTAGCGTAAAGAGTTTGAGATCCACAGAGGGTGGCTGACCACATCTCTGTTTACAAGCCTTGAAGACAAATAAAGGAGGAAAAAAACTAAGTCTCAAAGTGTTCGCGAGAGCGTTCTTCAATGCCTTTACTTGTACTTGCGAGAGCGCCCACTGGAACCTTGAGCTTGAGCAGATTTGAGAGCGAGCCGAGCGGATTCGGGGGGAAGGAGCAAGCAGAGTGTTAAGTTCTCGCCGGAAAAACCTCAACACTCTCTCTTGTCTTTTGGATTGACTCTCTTCAAATGAAGGTATGTGAGTCTTTTTATAGCTTTTTTGGAGGGACGTGTTGGCAATTGCGCCTGACTGGATCTTGAGTTGATGAATGACATTGCTCGGTTTCGGTTATATGGATCAGCAATTTTTCGAAAATGACGAGCGTGCCCTCCGGGCTGCTAGGTTTAAGGCGGGCGACCCAGGTAGATTTTCGGCGAGCCGGCGGCGGCGGGTGGCTCGCCGGGCGGCAGAAGTGGTGTTGGTGCGACGCGTGCACGCGTCACCCTCGTGTGGTGCTCGGCGGGCCTCCGCTTGGGCGTGCACGAATGTCATTTTGTACGCCCTTTCGGGCGGTTTTAGGACTCTTCGGGCTAGTGCGGTTCAATGCGCGTGGCTCACTTGGTCGGGTTAACTTAGTAGAGCGTTTTGGCATAAATTTTATGGGAACCCAATCTGGTGTAATTATTTGAAGGAGATTAATATTAGAGGTCAATTTTGCAATAATTAATGCTAAACTGTGAATTTGCTGCTAATATTTTTAAAGTGATTAAAATGAGAGGTTATTTGGTACTGCTAACTTATTTATTTATTCGTAAGAAAATAGTATTATATATAAATATGTATGTAAATATGTAATTATTTGAACTTTGAAGTTTGAAGGCGAATAAAATTAGCGGCTGATTTTGTAATAATTAATGCAAATAAACAGAATTAGTTCCTCTTTTTGAATATCATTTGTTCGGAATAAAAACCGGAACTTTATAATGGCTAGAGTTCGTTTCCGCCGGCGTTCAACGAATTTTGAACTCCGTCACCTTCTCCGCCGATAAATATATATGGCCGGCCCGCTCTTCGAGTTTCAAAATCGAAATTCAATTTCAATCGCTCGCTGCTCAAAATTCTCAAAATCCTTCATCTTCCTCAACCCCTCTCATGGCGAGCAAGAAGAGCACCGTTTCTCCAGCAGCAGCCGCGCCTTCATCTCCTCGTCCGACGACGACGACCGAGCTGAGCAACCTGACAAATCTGAACATCTTTCTCAGTTCAGAGGTGGCGGAGCTCCGGAAACAACTGCAGCTCATAGCCGCTTCCAACTATTCCACCGCCGCAGCACTGACGACAGTGACTCCGGCAACTCCAGCGGCTTCAGAACTTAACGCTGGCGCAGAGACGGCTACAGAAAAGAAACAGAGCAACCCCACGATTGAGCCCATCGGTGCCGGCGTTCTCTCCTCCACCTTCGACTTCACTGCCGCATACTTCGCAACTCATCCGCCGCCGGCAGAGTTGGATATGGCGGCAAAACACAGCAAACAGAGCGTCGTCTCCCAGCAGCTCCCATCAGTCTCCACTGCCGGCCATGGAATCTTCCAGGACGAGGATGGCGTCTGGCTGATGGAGGTTGAGGATGGCGGTCTTTCCGATGGACATGGAGGAGGAGGATGGAATATTGGATGATAAATATTCGATCAAGCGGACGGAAGAAATGGTGGCTCCTCGGACTTCCACCACTTGGTCAATGGCAGAACAGGAAACAAAACCGGCAAAGCAGAGCAAGCAGATCAGCGTCTCCCAGCTCCCTTCGGTCTCCACGGCCTTCCATGGTGTCTTTCTGACGGAGAAGACGGATGGGATGGAAGAGATGTTCGACTCGACGACGGAAGAAATGACGGCGTCAGATCAGACTTCCACCTCATCTATTGCTGCGGGCGCCGGAGTTTCCCTGCAAGCTTCTAACGAAGAGGAAAATAATGAAAGTGATATGGGGGAGAAGCAGCTCTCCGTGAAGAAAGAACCGGAGGGGACTCCGGCAAAGAAGAGGAGCAAATGGGGGTTCTCCTCCGGTGGCTTGATATTTTCCGCCGGAATCGTTGTTGCTGCGGTGGCTTTAGCCATTTTTGCAGCATCCAATCCTTACTTTCCGTTTGACTTCCATTTTATTCCATGTAAAGTCTTTTTTTTTTCATTATTTTGCCATTCTATACATTGTATTTGTTATTATAATTTTGTCTGCTAAATTTTTTTGAATAATAAATTTTTTTATGTTAATTGCTAATTGATGGACTTGCTTTAGTAGTATGACTATACTTGTTTTATCATGCTGGCATTTTATAATGGATAACTAGGAGATTAAATGAGAACTATTAATCATACATTTTGCATGAGTTCATAGATACTAAATTCGGTTCAAATTCGAGTCCAAATTCGATTCTGTTTGGGTCGGTTCAGGTCGGTATGGTCGGTTTAGGTTTTCTGTGCACACCCTCCTTACTCGCTGGGATCACCTTGGGAGAAGGACTAAGATCAATATCCGAGTTCAAAGCCGCCAATCAGACGGAACAGATTAACTGTGCAAGTCAAATGGAAGAAATACAACAAAAAATGATGACAGAGCTCAACCAACAAACACAGCAAATGCGACAAGATTTCAACACCGAGTTACAGACCAAGGAGAATCTGCTTGCACGCCAGATACTGGAAACCAGGGAGAACTCAATCGACCAAATCACAGACCAGATCACGTTACTACGGCGGGACATAATGCTGCAATTTGAGAATCTACTCAAACAAGGGCCCCTAACCGGTCAAAGACCAATCATCATAGAAGAAGCACTGAGCAATCAATCACGACACCGAACAACACTCCAGCCCAAGCAGCCCATGGAATCCTGGGAGCAGGCCCGTCATTCTCCAACACCCAGGTAGTTTCTAACCGCCCCGGTAATATAGAAATAACTTGCCCACGTTTTTCTGAAGGGGATCCCACCGACTGGCTGTATGAACTAAAACGATACTTCGACTATAATGAGATTAGGACTCAAGACTACTTATTAATCGCAACCTTCCATCTAGACAAACCAGCCTCCAAATGGTACCAAGCCACCCTGCGGGACCACCCCGCACTAACTCCAAATGTTTGTTGATTCGATCCACAAAAGGTTCGGACCTTCACCTTATGTGAAACCAGCCGGATCGCTAACCAAACTGCACCAAACGACGACCGTACTGGCATATTAAAGGGAATTCGAGGAATTAATGTCTAAAGTACCCGGGCTAACACACGACTTCATTGTGGATATGTTTGTTTCGGGACTTAAGGAGAGCATTAGAGGATCCGGTCATGGTTGGCCAGACCCTTAGAAGTTCACGATGCATTTTGCTATCGCTCGAATGTATGAATACCAACAAAATATGAACTATAAAACTCGTAACCCTTATAACAACGCCAACCCATATTTGGGAACGAAAGCTAACCACTTCCAAGTTAATAACAATAAACCAAAATTACCACCAATTAAACGACTCTCCCCAGCCGAGCTCCAAGCTCGAAGGGAGAAGGGGTTATGTTATAATTGCGAAGAACGCTACCACGCTAAACCATAAGTGTAAGGGTAAATGGGCTCTCCTCTATTTAGGAGGAACGGAGGAATCAGATGAAGAGTTAGATGAACCATCCGATATAGGAGGAGAGGAGGGAGACCCCACCACACCCATATGCCTTCATGCTCTAACTGGGGCCATCCTGGACCACGGGTTGAGGATGAAGGGATACATCAATGGATAACCCTTGGAAATATTCAGCGACGAAGGGAGGACACAACTTTATATCCCTTAGAAGGGCATAATATATGAAATTTGCCATACTCAAAATAACCGATTTTCCCGTATTTATGGGGAATGGGTCAACCGAAACATGTAAGGGGAAGTGCAAGGACACACAGTTGCTCATCCAGTCCACCGACTATGAGAAGCTCACCCAGTCCACCTTGACTTATTCAGGGTCTAGAGGACAAGTGACCTTGACGGGACACCAAAAAGGAACCCATGTAGGACATGCTTCATCATCGCAACTTCGTAGAATGATAGCCCTTAAATCGACGGCCATGTGCCTTCTACTTAGCAGACACATCGCAACCACCAAGGCCCTCACCCTTGCGGACCTAAAATGCAACATGACCCCACCCTTTTATAAAATACTTAAGGCTTTCACACCGTTATTTAAAGAACCAATAACGTTACCACCCACAAGGAAGATTGACCATCAAATCAACCTCCTTCCAAATTCTGCAGCCCCCAACTTAAGACCCTTCCGGTACCCATATCACCAGAAGAACGAGATCGAAAAAATGGTAGAGGAAATGCTCCACAATGGCCAAATCCGACCCTCTACGTCGGCCTTCAGCTCTCCAGTCATATTAGTTAAGAAAAAAGATGGGACGTGGCGGTTCTGTGTAGACTACCGAGCACTCAACAAAATAACAATTAAAGATAAGTTCCATATCCCTACCATCGACGAGCTCTTGGACGAACTAAATATTGGAGCCTATGTTCCGCATCTCTGGGTTTGAGAATAACAAATACCGTGTTGTATTTGATCTTGTATTTTGTGTGTTTATAGTGTGCAGGTTGTACAAGAACTATAGCTACACATCCCTATAAATAGTTTGCTGATTGGAAATGATTCTCTCGAATATGAGCTAACGTCCCGCGTTAGCTGTTAACGCCCCGCGTTAACTTCCATTGAGAAGAAAACCGCTGAGAAGGAAGCTGCGTTCGACGAATGGAACCTGCGTTCGACGAACGAGGAGATCCATTCGACGAAATTTCCTGCGCTCGACGAACTTGAGCTTGACTTATTGCGTTCGACGAACTAAACTGCGGTCGACGATTTGGAGCGTTCGATGAACGGAACTGCGATCGACGAATTGAAGTTAATTCCGTTCGACGAAGGCGAGTTCGACGAATTTTGTTCCGTTCGACGAAAATTTGTTCAGTCACGCTTCCGACTTTATGCACGATGTCAGCAACTGCCATACACGATTCACTAACGCCGGGCGTTAACCTTAACACACGCATTAGCTTCCAAGGCTATTTAAAAGTACAGCTCCTCTCATTCAAAAAGATAAGAGATGATTCCAGAATTCTGATACTTTGGAGAGAGGTTCGTGTACAGCAAATTAAGAGATCTCCCTTGGGCTAACATGAAGATCTAAAGAAAATTTTGAAGGAGAAGGTCTACAACGCATATTCCATACGAAGGACGATCGTTTCAAGAAGGCCAACATCTACATCGCCTTCGTCTTCACCTTCAGAATTTCTTGGGGAGTTTCTCTTTACTTATCTTGTAATCTTTTTCTTTTTTCTTTTTGTAATTTGTGTGGAGAAATCGTTCTGTGAGAACGTCGGATTCCGGGAAGGATTCCGTGAGTAAATTTGCCTTGTGTTGACGACTAGGTCCTTGTGCGGCTTAGGGGGTAATTCGCCGCCTTGTGCGTGGCGACTAGGTCGAGGGTAGATCTAGGGGGTGGCTAGAGGCCTTATCTGGGGATAGATAGGCTATAGCCAACCGGTCCTTGGGAGAAGGACCGGTGAAACAACAAAAAGTGTTTTTACAGATTCTCGCATTGATTTCTATCGTTATAGAAATCAAACATTTGTGTATTCAATTTATTATGAAATAAAATCATGTCTTTTAATGTTCTATTCAATTGATTTTATTTCCTCTTCAAAAATGTTTTAATTTCTATTCCATTAAAGTATTAAAATTAACATTTGTTTAATTATCTTTGAAATACAATAATAGTTTTCATTATCTCTGATTTTCTGGAATTGTATTTGATTAAGAATTTCATTAGTAAAATCTCATTGACATAATTTTGAGCAGATTAACACCTAACGCCAGACGTTAGCAACAGTAAGGAAAAAGTTCTGTTTCCCTTATCTGAGATATTAAAATATATTTTCCTATAAAATTTTCTGAAACTTCAGTTCCAAACTCTGATTATTTTAATTAAGATTTAAATTCCATAAAACCCTTATTCACCCCCTCTAAGGGCGCCGTAAGATCCAACACGTGGTATCAGAGGGTAGGTTATTTCAATACGGCTTCACAACCGAGAATAATGACGCTTCATGATCTCGCATCTTCTAGAGGGGATAATTTTTATGAAAATAAAAAATCATTATGTCCACATTTATGGGTGAAAATTATAATGGGTGAAAAACTCTTATGAAAAAAAATTCTTAAATCTTTGGATATTGAAGTTTGGAATATTACAATTAAAATGCCCCCAAATACTCTAAATAAAAATGAAAAGTTTTTAAATGCCAAATCTATGAATAGTCTATATTGTGCACTAGATCAAAATATTTTCAAACTTATTTATACGCTTCCTACTGCTTTTGAAGTTTGGAAATTTCTTGAGAGTACTTATAGTTTTCCTTCCACAGATGATGAACAGGAGCAATTCCTTATTGATCCAAGAGGAGAAACCGATGAGGACTTATGCTTGGAGGAAGAAGAATTCAACGTCACAATATTGGACTCAATTGATGGCAACACATCAAGCAAAAGAGAAGATAAAAATTCAACTTTGGAAGAGGAATGTGAAGAAAATGTCAAAGGAACCCTTGGTTCAAATCTTGTCTCATCCCATAGCAATGTAAGAAATTCTAAGTCCTCTCTCTTTGTAAGAAATTCTATTTCTACACTACATATGCTTAATATTGCTAAACGTAGAATTTAAAATTTGAAAAATGCTAATTTCAAACTACGTTTAGAAAATAAAACTTTAAAAGCAAATGCTAAAGTAGAATCAAGTATTTGTAACATCCCGATTCGAGCTAGACCCCTTGTGCGCGTTTTTGAGTCACGCGAGTTGACTCGGGCTCGGGGTGTACTGAGGGCCAGGCTTGCAACTGAGCCGGGGAAGTGCACTCGACGAATGCGGCGAGTACCAGTTCTATTCTTTGTCCCGATGTTTGCTGTATCGGGATCCGAGCCGTCCGGAGAGCATAACTTGAGCGATAAAACTCGAAGTAGGCGTACCGCCTCGAAGGAATTATTAGTGCGTACGTTAGCTCAAATGTCATGGTGTTCAAATAGCGTATATATGAAGTCGACCAAAACAGTCGCCTCGAGCTACGCGACGCCTCAAATATGACTATTGTGCAAATGACCGCATAATCGGCCTTAGTTGATTTTGTTAGACTCGTAAAGTTGATACCAGTCCAACGAAGTCGACTGCACTCAATTCCGATGTGTATCGGAGAATTAGTCGCGTCGACGCGACTCTAAGTAACCTATTTATCCAAAGCGGTGAAATCGAGCAAACGGTCTCAGAATTCACCCCAGTCAGTTTTGTTAGACTCGTGAAGCCTATACGAGTTCAACAAAACTGTCTGCGCTCGATTCTGATAAGAATCGACGATTTTATTAATGTGGTCTGCGAATAGCATATTTATCCAAAATGGTGAAATGGACCAAACAACCTCGCAATTGACCCCAATCAGTCTTGTTAGACTCGTAACGATAGTATGAATTCAACAAATTTATCTGTTTGCGATTCCGACGTCATTTAAATGAGTTTTGACGTTTACGTATATTAGGCCGCAAACGCTCCGTCAAGCATAAAAAGAGCAAACGGACTCGGAATTGACCTCGGATCGTCCCGGTGGATGCGTGTCGGCAAGACGGTCGTAACGAGCCCGTCCGGGGCAAATTCCGAGCCCTATAGAGCAAGATACGAGCCTTTGAATCCATTATTAGTAATAGAAATAATAATAATAATAATAATAATAATAATCATATTAATATATATACATGCGTATTGATTAGGTTAGAAAAGGAGAACCCCCCCCCCCCCCCCCCCCCCCCCCCCCCCCGATCCCTTCCCTGCTCCCTCTCTCTCTGACGGCGCTTCTCTCCCTCCAGCCGATCTCCTCTCTCTCCAAGGTCGACCTCCTCTCTTCCTCCATTTCCGGCGAGATCCCCGCCGTGCCCTCCTTATCCGGCGAGCTCCTCTCCGAGCAGCCCTCCAGCCATGGCCGAACTCCACCTTCTCCCTCCTGCAATCCGACAGCGGAAATGAGCGGCTCCATCTCTGTCCGACATTCCTCCTCCGACGAGCTCTCCCCTCCAAGCAAACCGCCGCCCCGTCCTCGAGCAGCAACTCTCCTCCAAGGTCCTCCTCCACCATCTTCTCCAACTCCGGCGAGCTTCACGTCCGGAAGCCAAAACAGCCCACTCGAGGGTCCGACTCCTCTTCGACGACGTCCGACGAGTTCCCTAAAAGTCCAGTTGAGTGAACTGTCCAGAGAGCTGAATTGTGTTATTGTTCTCTGTTTTCTGCCCAGTTTTACACAACTGACTTCAGGTCCAATTTTATGCATTAAATACTTAGATCTGGGTCACGGGCTCAACGTAAGAGTTGTAGCCCTTGCTCTTAGCTTTTCAAAATGGGGTAGCACATAATTCCTGGATAAGTATAGCTCCCAGAATGTCAGTTTTAGTAAACAGTGTCATTATGTTCATGGTTTCAATAATTGGTGGAGATATTCTTTATATAGTTGTGATTAGTCCTGTGAAGTTTCATAATTTTTTTAGATGAGTATATGTTAACTGGGTATTTATGAAACTTGATGCTCTTATGTTGATATTTTAAAGTTCACCCATTTGAACGTGATAAATCTTGGGAACATGATTATGAAGATTAAATCGTCTATGTTGCAAGGAATGTCGTTGAGTAATCTCGTGTTGTTAATATATTTACTCACCCTGGTTGGATTGGGGAAATTGCTAGGAGTATGATGGTGAAGATTTTAATACTTCACATATTGTTAGTACCACTAGGTTGGATAGTGGAAAACATTCGGTAAAGTATTTTATCTACTACGATCGTGATAAATGCTATAGTGTGATTTTGTAATTGTGCTTGAATTATGTTGAACGTTGGGAAGAATACATGTGAGGAACATACAAATTACAGTTAAAGGTAAACGATTTGAATGCTAAACGCAATGAATCTTGTGATGATAACTACGATTAAGAAGGTGAAAGGAAGAATGCAAAGTACTAACATTTGTTATAGTTATTGAATACACAAGTAGTCCGGTGGGGTCAAGTGTTTGGATTCCTCTCAAATTACTTATCGGATGATCGTAAAATTTGGTGGACATGTGCCTAATGGTATTGAGACCACCCCCGATCAGAATTATGAATGTTGGATTTATATATACGGTAATATTGTTAGACTCTTCCTATAAATTTGTTGTGTTGCAAATAACATTGGTAAATATAGACAAGGCTTGAAAATGTGAAAATTTTCAAGGTAATGATTATGAGATAACACGGGGGATCTCATAGGAGTCGGGTTGATATAAGCCCTTGATCAAATATTCGGTTATAAGTTATCATGATGCATGAATAATGGTGCTGAACCCTCAACAAGGTTAATAGTTTGAGTTTTTCGTAATACTTGTGAATTGAGTATGAGGGTGGGATGAGAAGTTATGTTGGGTCTTGCACATAATTTGTAAAAAGGGGGAATATGACGTCATTCCGGCAAGTAGTCCTACAGGGTCGTATAGAATGATTGTCATAATATATGCACACCACCGCACGAGAGTTGTGACAACTCGGGATGGGTAACATCGGCTAAGCATGCAAGAAGTGAAATGTAATAAGACTCCGCTTGGGAGTCCTTGGGTGCTTATGAGCACGGGTTGTTCTTGGGGAGCACATGGGTTGCATGGCTTACACCTGGTGGTGTATGCAACCTGGTTGGAGGATTACTTATGGCGGGTCTACGGGCTTGCTAGTCGTGACACCGACAGAAGCCGGCAGTTAAATTCTAGACCGGTTGGGTTGGACTTTTGGTGCTCACCTACCCAAGTCCCCTTTTGTGTCCTTGAAGGCTCCGCCGTGTGTTCTTAGCGTCGAGCAGTACGCAGGGTCTCCGCTGTGTGTTCTTAGCGTCGAGGCGTACAGAGGCCTAGGACTAGTAGTGTTCATACCCTCCTAGTGGTGGAGGAACTTGAATCTAACAGGGTTGGATGAGAAACAACCCTTGAGTAAAAGCCGAGCATAGTCTTATAATATCATGATAGTCTTCTGGTAATAATCTTGAGTCAATTGGATGAATATTTGTAGTACCTCCCCTTATGTGGTTCATATAACTCATTTGGTCTGCGAATAGTAAAACGGTAGAATGGAGTTAACTTGTAGACCATTAGGTGGGAATGGGAGGTAGTTGGTGTACCTGATTTGGAGGAAGAGGTTGAGGTCACCAACAAGGAGTTTAGGTGATGAGAGTGCTTGGTGAGCTATAGGTAAGGCTGTGCTCGGGATTGACGAAAGATCGTCTTTCCCCTTAGAGGGTCATAAAGCACTGAGGTTTAACTCAAGTGTAATGATTATAGGGTAATCTTAAGGGTAAATACCAATAGTACTAAGTGTCTTGAGAAAAGGAACTTTGGAGTGTCATCCCATTGTAGTTCCTAGTACCGTAGCGAGCCCCTTACAGGGTAACCCTCGGGAAGTCCAAGATTAACCCTAAACTGCAATAACATTTAAAGTAGGCAAGAGTAGCCATAGTAAGGTAAGATTGGATTTATGTATCTCCTCCCAGATGCGGGAGTGGCAGGGTTGTGGTGCCCGGTTAGACGAGCGGGAACCTCGAGGGGATGATTATCCCGGTAACATTCTCAGAAATGTGGCAGGTCTTCGGTACTAGGCAGGTCGTCACTCCGACCGCGGTACATTGACTTAGCGGGTGTGTAGGGGTCTAAGGGGCCAGCTTGGCTGCGTGTCGGGACGACAGTTCCCCGAAGACACCTCTCACTTGGCTCACAGTCTGGTGGACTCCAGCAAAGAGTACGCAGAGCTCTGCGGTTGTTTAGCGACGAGGCGTACGTGCGGTCTAGGCCTGGTAGAGTGTATACCCGCCTAGGAGTGGACAGCCCGGTCCGCTACCACCGTGTGTCACAGCGGTTGGTACCCGAGAGGTTGGCTTCCTTTCAAACAGAGGGAACTACAAAGGTCTATGCCCATAGTCGTGTGTGTGAGTTTCATTGCATAAGACATTCATGACATAACATAGCATACGCACTTGCAGATCCTCATCATATAAATTAGTATGGGCTCTTTTATATGATGAGTTATGATTCCTGGAAATCCTAACTTATAAGTTTGTATGGGCATTCATATAAGTTAGGGTACGAGATTGATTACTTGTCGCTACTGTTCTTACTGCCTTGCTTTACCTGCTTTACTTACTGTTTATTTACTATTGTACACCTTTATTATACTCCTGCTTATACATGATTAGATTAGCCCCTTTTACACTTGTGTAGCTTAGAATTAGTGTATACACTAGTTTACTTTCCCCATCACCTGCTTTGTATATTACTGTTATATTGCAGCTTTTCTTCCTTTCCTTCCGCCCGGTGCCTTGGAGTCGCCGGGGGAGCGGATGTGAAGCCACTTAGTCTTTATGACTAACGGTTGCTACGTCCCTCTTTTTAGGAGTACAAAGTGGTATAGCAGCGTTCAACACCGGAGGCCAGCCAGGTCAGGTGTGCAGGGCTGGGGTTTTCGGTACCTTAGCTGCCGTCAGTGTCAGAGGTGGGTGAGTGTTTTGAGATGTAGCCCTTGGGGCATTTAGCTGGTTACTCTGATGATTTGCAGGAGCTTGTGTAGCTTTCTGCTCTTATTTATACTGTTTTGGACATTATTACTTATTGTGAATCTTTGGCTTTTAATGCTTTCTATTATTGATGGGTTGGCGCTGTTTAGTTGGTTTGGCCGGCAGAATAGGCGTCTTGTGGTACAGGTTAGCCCGTGTGCTGACGCTACCGCAAGACGGCTGTTCTGGGCATAAGACTCCCCTCGACCGTGTTTTGTGTTCCGGGAGGGGGATCTTACAAGTGGTATCATCTTGCAATGATCCTGAGATAAAGAAGTCCATTAGAACACTAGGTCACCCCTGCTAGCTAGATCAGATTGAGGACAAACTGATGCAGCGGAAGCGGTGGTGTGCCCATGTGTAATTCACAATAAGTATGTCCGCTTTTTCCTATAGATAGTGCCAACCTAAGCCAAACTCGTACCCTTACATACACATGCTGGCTCACTCCGAGACAGTAATTGGTATTCCCATTCCAACAATTAGAGTTGGTTTGGCATAAGATTGATGCCAACCTAACTAGGATACCATTTTTGGTCGACTTAGCAAGATATGTCGTGACATATCCTAGCCTTATACTGATCTTGGGGATGATTGGGCCAAACAATAAGTGACCTTGAGTGACTAAGGGAAGAGTTTAACGTAAGTGTAAATGCTGGAGACTCACACCCTGAGATTTCTACCATAGATATGGAGTAATATTATCACCTTACACAAAAAATTAGGCCAATTTCAATGAGAGTGGTGCTTGTAGTCTATTACCAGCTTAGTGAGAGACCACCAAGCATGTCTTTTATACTCTACGTGGATACCTCACACTTCTATTTATGTAGAAGGTTTCATATGGAGAAGATACGATAAGAATTCGGATCCAAAGAAGGCTCATGTTGGGACGAATGTGTTATATTGGCGGCGGAAGAAACTCAGTCGAAGAGATATGGAGGCTAATCTCTTCGTTTATTGGGCTAGTTATGTACCGTCTTGGACCCCTTGAGGAGTTAGAATCTTTGTAATTTTTGACATTGGAGTTTTGATCCTTGAGAAGTTAATTCACCTTAAGCAAAGCAGACCGCTAAGGCCATGTGTGGGTTGATATGAATTTTATTAGCGGAATAAGAAAGGAAAAACATTTTGAAGATGATTATTTTCTCTATATTATTCTAGGATTATGTGGATAAGTAACGAGGTGAGTAGTAATTTAACATTTTGGAGATATGCGGCGATGTTATAATAACTTTATGCTGAGAAGTTATCGAACCTTTGTGCATGCATTGCTGGTATGATGATAAACTACCCCTGAGTTTGGAAATTTTTGGTGAACATTCCCTTAGTGTTGTAGTTACTTGGCATTGGAAATTAATAAGTGTTCGGCGATGGAGTCGACATGATTAATATGACTTGTTTGATGATCTAAAATCATAAAAGTTTTTATAAAATAGACATGCATGCGATGGATGATTGTTGGCAGGGTTGGTAGGGCGCTTGTAGTGGATTTTATCTTGTTTATCATACGTGAAGTATGCCCTACTTTTGGTAGTCTGCATAACTCGTGTCGAAGGGAAAATCATCCCGGTTGGTATATGAGTGCGTCGTTGCGGGGATCTATAGGGTAAGAACTCTAAGTTGAGGAAGGTATACCCCTAAGGTTTGTGCCCATACGTGAGGAGAATGTACCATATGGGCGGTGGAAGAAATTTAGTCCAAAAACGTGTGGGGGCTAATCCTATTTCTTCGTTTATTGGCCTAGCTAATGGACCAACTGAGGTTTCACCGGGGGTTAAAAAAATAAATCTTTGCAGACTGCTTCGCTTAGCCTTGCTATAATAAGGTTTTCTCATCTAAGTCGTTACAAGTCGACGATATTAGAATTAGGTGCGCCTTGATGAATGAGTCATTTTAAGCAAGGTGGATGGTTAAACAGCAAGTTTTGGATTACGTTGAGTCCCCTACCAGAATGACAGATATGAGTACCTAAAGGATGGTTATGTCTTTGCTCTGATCGAAGGCTATGCGGAGAAGTAGACCAAGGAGAAATGGTGATCTAAAACCTTTTGGGATATACACCGAGGTTGTCGAGTGTTCATACATGAACTCCTGGATAAATCATATAGCTGGGTAATTGAAGATATGAACACATTTTGATGTGTGCCAATTAGGCCTTTGTGAGTCACGTTGGGTAAAACTTAGCATGGTTTTAGATGGATGTCAATACTATGTGAAGAATGCGATGATATCCTGATGTGATGGTAAGGACTTGAGTTGGCAGTCCTTGAGTGCTGCTATGCACTAGTCGGATCTTGGCAAGTGCTTGGATGACTTAAGGACTTGGGGGTAGTCCTTGGGTTTTAATAGCATGAGTTCCATCATTAGAACCTTTTAGGGGTAGTAAATGAAAACTTGAATCCTCTTGATAGTGTTGTAGTGCCTCTCAGTGATCAATGGTTGGTCCGATGACCGCGCAACAAATTTTGGGGGACGCCTTGAAATTTGTTGAGTTGGAGTTGTATTTGATTGTTGATCAATGAGGTGTGTTTAAAAGTGACATATTTAGGATAATTGGTTTAAATCGCAGCACTCATAGTGCTAAGGTTTTACAACGTGGTTGTTAAGTTAACAAATTCACAACAGTGGTGTCTATGCACTGGTTTGCGTACATATATAATGATATTGTAAACTAAATAAAATTACCAAGGATGCGTGTTGGAGACTCTTGAAAAAACCAGTATGATATTGATGCAAGACAACTATGGATGACACCTGCTAGCTAGATATAGTGTTTTGAGATCTAGTCCTGCAAGGTGTAAACGAGTTGGTGGCTCGACAGTCTTGTTGGTTTGCAGAACCTGTACAGCGATATAGATGTTTGTAGTGGTAGCCTGTTGCATCGTGCTTTTATATATAAATAGCCTGCTTGATGCCGTTCACACCAAGCCTTGCTAAATGTTCCCTTGTATGTTGTGTGCTTGAGATTAAATCACAACATAATCAGTTAGACTGATGTAGTGGTTTTTGAAATAGTGTGTCATTATTAGTTCGTATGACTTCACAGGGCAAGAGTGCGCAAGCCATCTAGTTTCTATGTATAAATCGCAACAAGTGAGAATGCATATATAAGCTTGAAATTATTATAGCCGAAGTGCCCATGAATGAATATGATGAGTATATTTTACTGTCGTTCAGAAAATCCTCATAGCGTCAACCTAAAATTTCAGGGACGAAATTATTTCTTCGTTTATTGGATTTGTAACATCCCGATTCGAGCTAGACCCCTTGTGCGCGTTTTTGAGTCACGCGAGTTGACTCGGGCTCGGGGTGTACTGAGGGCCAGGCTTGCAACTGAGCCGGGGAAGTGCACTAGACAAATGCGGCGATAGTACCGGTTCTATTCTTTGTCCCGATGTTTGCTGTATCGGGATCCAAGCCGTCCGGAGAGCATAACTTGAGCGATAAAACTCGAAGGAGGCGTACCGCCTCGAAGAAATTATTAGTGCGTACGTTAGCTCAAATGTCATGGTGTTCAAATAGCGTATATATGAAGTCGACCAAAACAGTCGCCTTGAGCTACGCGACGCCTCAAATATGACTATTGTGCAAATGACCGCATAATCGGCCTTAGTTGATTTTGTTAGACTCGTAAAGTTGATACCAGTCCAACGAAGTCGACTGCACTCAATTCCGATGTGTATCGGAGAAATAGTCGCGTCGACGCGACTCTAAGTAACCTATTTATCCAAAGCGGTGAAATCGAGCAAACGGTCTCAGAATTCACCCCAGTCAGTTTTGTTAGACTCGTGAAGCCTATACGAGTTCAACAAAACTGTGTGCGCTCGATTCTGATGAGAATCGGCGATTTTATTAATGTGGTCTGCGAATAGCATATTTATCCAAAATGGTGAAATGGACCAAACAACCTCGCAATTGACCCCAATCAGTCTTGTTAGACTCGTAACGATAGTATGAATTCAAAAAATTTATCTGTTTGCGATTCCGACGTCGTTTAAATGAGTTTTGACGTTTACGTATATTAGGCCGTAAACGCTCCGTCAAGCATAAAATGAGCAAACGGACTCGGAATTGATCTCGGATCGTCCCGGTGGATGCGTGTCGGCGAGACGGTCGTAACGAGCCGTCCGGGGCAAATTCCGAGCCCTATAGAGCGAGATACGAGCCTTTGAATCCATTATTAATAATAGAAATGATAATAATAATAATAATAATAATAATAATAATAATAATAATAATAATAATAATAATAATAATCATATTAATATATATACATGCGTATTGATTAGGTTAGAAAAGGAGAATCCCCCCCCCCCCCCATCCCTTCCCTGCTCCCTCTCTCTCTGACGACGCTTCTCTCCCTCCAGCCGATCTCCTCTCTCTCCAAGGTCGACCTCCTCTCTTCCTCCATTTCCGGCGAGATCCCCGCCGTGCCCTCCTTCTCCGGCGAGCTCCTCTCCGAGCAGCCCTCCAGCCATGGCCGAACTCCACCTTCTCCCTCCTGCAATCCGACGGCGGAAATGAGCGGCTCCATCTCTGTCCGACATTCCTCCTCCGACGAGCTCTCCCCTCCAAGCAAACCGCCGCCCCGTCCTCGAGCAGCAACTCTCCTCCAAGGTCCTCCTCCACCATCTTCTCCAACTCCGGCGAGCACGTCCGGAAGCCAAAACAGCCCACTCGAGGGTCCGACTCCTCTTCGACGACGTCCGACGAGATCCGGATCGGCGAGATCCGGCCATAACCGGGAGCAACGGACAAATGCCGCGTACGCGGCTATTGGGTAGCATGCACGGAAATCAGGTGACTTCCTCCCCTCTCCCTTGGTGCTAGTTTTCTTAGATCCACTAGGCGAGATATCGAACTCAATTGAGTCGATTTGCGAGCGTGATGAAGCTCCGTAGGAAAAAGGCCGCGTTAGGGTTTTCGCCGTAGGGCGCCGATCGCCGCGAAAATGCCCTCATTCAACTCCCCGCTTCAATACGAACATGGGGCGTTGGTGTCGTGATAATCGAAGGCCTCGTGAGGGTGCATGGGAGGAGAGAAGGCGTTGCCCTAAATTGCAATTGGGATGATAATGAATAGTTCCCTGCAATTGGGATTTCAATTATATATTTATATATATATATATATAAATGTCATTTGGCGGCTTGAGGAAGAAGTTCTCTGTATATGGGATTTCATTATATATATGTGTGTTCTGTTAGCTGCTTAAGAAATAAGTTTCCTGTTTTGGGATTTCAATTATATATACATATATATATGTTGTTCTTTGGGTTGCTTGAGAAATGAGGGAGAGTTGCCTGTTAAATGGGATTTCACTTAGATATATATATATATATTCATTTGGCATTTGGGATGATAATGAAGTTCCCTGATTAATTGGATTTCAATTATATATATATATATATATATATATATATAATGACCTAAATCATGTTTGGGGGAGACGATGAATAATCCTCTGTTATTAGGATTGTTAATTAGGTATGATAAATGTGATGAAAGCTCCCTGTTAATCATGGTCAATTTATAACTTGCATAAATGTGATGGCAGCTCCCTGTTAAATCAGATTCAATTTATAACTTGCACGTAGCTGTTAAGGAAAATTGTGCGCAGCTGGGTTCAAGCCAGTTTTTGGGCCTGACCCCACTGGAACTAGGTTTCGGGCTCAACATGAATGGTGTAGCCCTCGGAAAGAGCTTTCCAACGATAGGTTACACGTTTTCTGGGGTGACCTGTAGTTCCCTAAAAGTCCAGTCGAGTGGACTGTCCAGAGAGCTGAATTGTGTTATTGTTCTCTGTTTTCTGCCCAGTTTTACACAACTGACTTCAGGTCCAATTTTATGCATTAAATACTTAGATCTGGGTCACGGGCTCAACGTAAGAGTTGTAGCCCTTGCTCTTAGCTTTTCAAAATGGGGTAGCACATAATTCTTGGATAAGTATAGCTCCCAGAATGTCAGTTTTAGTAAACAGTGTCATTATGTTCATGGTTTCAATAATTGGTGGAGATATTCTTTATATAGTTGTGATTAGTCCTGTGAAGTTTCATAATTTTTTTAGATGAGTATATGTTAACTGGGTATTTATGAATCTTGATGCTCTTATGTTGATATTTTAAAGTTCACCCATTTGAACGTGATAAATCTTGGGAACATGATTATGAAGATTAAATCGTCTATGTTGCAAGGAATGTCGTTGAGTAATCTCGTGTTGTTAATATATTTACTCACCCTGGTTGGATTGGGGAAATTGCTAGGAGTATGATGGTGAAGATTTTAATACTTCACATATTGTTAGTACCACTAGGTTGGATAGTGGAAAACATTCGGTAAAGTATTTTATCTACTACGATCGTGATAAATGCTATAGTGTGATTTTGTAATTGTGCTTGAATTATGTTGCACGTTGGGAAGAATACATTTGAGGAACATAAAAATTACAGTTAAAGGTAAACGATTTGAATGCTAAACGCAATGAATCTTGTGATGATAACTACGATTAAGAAGGTGAAAGGAAGAATGTAAAGTACTAACATTTGTTATAGTTATTGAATACACAAGTAGTCCGGTGGGGTCAAGTGTTTGGATTCCTCTCAAATTACTTATCGGATGATCGTAAAATTTGGTGGACATGTGCCTAATGGTATTGAGACC
Source organism: Dactylorhiza incarnata (assembly GCA_033032865.1). Lineage (NCBI taxonomy): Eukaryota > Viridiplantae > Streptophyta > Magnoliopsida > Asparagales > Orchidaceae > Dactylorhiza > Dactylorhiza incarnata. The sequence continues at coordinate 45,253 of JAWHQI010001543.1, read as the reverse complement.
ACCCCGATCAGAATTATGAATGTTGGATTTATATATACGGTAATATTGTTAGACTCTTCCTATAAATTTGTTGTGTTGCAAATAACATTGGTAAATATAGACAAGGCTTGAAAATGGGAAAATTTTCAAGGTAATGATTATGAGATAACACGGGGGATCTCATAGGAGTCGGGTTGATATAAGCCCTTGTTCAAATATTCGGTTATAAGTTATCATGATGCATGAATAATGGTGCTGAACCCTCAACAAGGTTAATAGTTTGAGTTTTTCGTAATACTTGTGAATTGAGTATGAGGGTGGGATGAGAAGTTATGTTGGGTCTTGCACATAATTTGGAAAAAGGGGGAATATGACGTCATTCCGGCAAGTAGTCCTACAGGGTCGTATAGAATGATTGTCATAATATATGCACACCACCGCACGAGAGTTGTGACAACTCGGGATGGGTAACATCGACTAAGCATGCAAGAAGTGAAATGTAATAAGACTCCGCTTGGGAGTCCTTGGGTGCTTATGAGCACGGGTTGTGCATGGGGAGCACATGGGTTGCATGGCTTACACCTGGTGGTGTATGCAACCTGGTTGGAGGATTACTTATGGCGGTTCTACGGGCTTGCTAGTCGTGACACCGACAGAAGCCGGCAGTTAAATTCTAGACCGGTTGAGTTGGACTTTTGGTGCTCACCTACCCAAGTCCCCTTCTGTGTCCTTGAAGGCTCCGTCGTGTGTTCTTAGCGTCGAGCAGTACGCAGGGTCTCCGCTGTGTGTTCTTAGCGTCGAGGCGTACAGAGGCCTAGGACTAGTAGTGTTCATACCCTCCTAGTGGTGGAGGAACTTGAATCTAACAGGGTTGGATGAGAAACAACCCTTGAGTAAAAGCCGAGCATAGTCTTATAATATCATGATAGTCTTCTGGTAATAATCTTGAGTCAATTGAATGAATATTTGTAGTACCTCCCCTTATGTGGTTCATATAACTCATTTGGTCTGCGAATAGTAAAACGGTAGAATGGAGTTAACTTGTAGACCATTAGGTGGGAATGGGAGATAGTTGGTGTACCTGATTTGGAGGAAGAGGTTGAGGTCACCAACAAGGAGTTTAGGTGATGAGAGTGCTTGGTGAGCTATAGGTAAGGCTGTGCTCGGGATTGACGAAAGATCGTCTTTCCCCTTAGAGGGTCATAAAGCACTGAGGTTTAACTCAAGTGTAATGATTAGAGGGTAATCTTAAGGGTAAATACCAATAGTACTAAGTGTTTTGAGAAAAGGAACTTTGGAGTGTCATCCCATTGTAGTTCCTAGTACCGTAGCGAGCCCCTTACAGGGTAACCCTCGGGAAGTCCAAGATTAACCCTAAACTGCAATAACATTTAAAGTAGGCAAGAGTAGCCATAGTAAGGTAAGATTGGATTTATGTATCTCCTCCCAGATGCGGGAGTGGCAGGGTTGTGGTGCCCGGTTAGACGAGCGGGAACCTCGAGGGGATGATTATCCCGGTAACATTCTTAGAAATGTGGCAGGTCTTCGGTACTAGGCCCGTCGTCACTCCGACCGCGGTACATTGACTTAGCGGGTGTGTAGGGGTCTAAGGGGCCAGCTTGGCTGCGTGTCGGGACGACAGTTCCCCGAAGACACCTCTCGCTTGGCTCACAGTCTGGTGGACTCCAGCAAAGAGTACGCAGAGCTCCGCGGTTGTTTAGCGTTGAGGCGTACGTGCGGTCTAGGCCTGGTAGAGTGTATACCCGCCTAGGAGTGGACAGCCCGGTCCGCTACCACCGTGTGTCACAGCGGTTGCTACCCGAGAGGTTGGCTTCCTTTCAAACAGAGGGAACTACAAAGGTCCTTGCGCATAGAGTCGTGTGTGTGAGTTTTATTGCATAAGACATTCATGGCATAGCATAGCATACGCACTTGCAGATCCTCATCATATAAATTAGTATGGGCTCTTTTATATGATGAGTTATGATTCCTGGAAATCCTAACTTATAAGTTTGTATGGGAATTCATATAAGTTAGGGTACGAGATTGATTACTTGTCGCTACTGTTCTTACTGCCTTGCTTTACCTGCTTTACTTACTGTTTATTTACTGTTGTACACCTTTATTATACTCTTGCTTATACATGATTAGATTAGCCCCTTTTACACTTGTGTAGCTTAGAATTAGTGTATACACTAGTTTACTTTCCCCATCACCTGCTTTGTATATTATTGTTATATTGCAGCTTTTCTTCCTTTCCTTCCGCCCGGTGCCTTGGAGTCGCCGGGGGAGCGGATGTGAAGCCACTTAGTCTTTATGACTAACAGTTGCTACGTCCCTCTTTTTAGGAGTACAATCAGTGGTATAGCAGCGTTCAACACCGGAGGCCAGCCAGGTCAGGTGTGCAGGGCTGGGGTTTTCGGTACCTTAGCTGCCGTCAGTGTCAGAGGCGGGTGAGTGTTTTGAGATGTAGCCCTTGGGGCATTTAGCTGGTTACTCTGATGATTTGCAGGAGCTTGTGTAGCTTTCTGCTCTTATTTATACTGTTTTGGACATTATTACTTATTGTGAATCTTTGGCTTTTAATGCTTTCTATTATTGATGGGTTGACGCTGTTTAGTTGGTTTGGCCGGCAGAATAGGCGTCTTGTGGTACATGTTAGCCCATGTGCTGACGCTACCGCAAGGCGGCTGTTCTGGGCATAAGACTCCCCTCGACCGTGTTTTGTGTTCCGGGAGGGGGATCTTACATGATGTGTTAAATTCTCATTCATGCTCTTTAATTAAAAATGCTAAACCTTGTTTTGATTATAATACTTTTAAAGAAGAACTCAAGGTTTTAGAAAAAGGACTTTTAATTTCAAAAGAGCATAATGAAAAATTGATAAAAGAAAATGATAATTTAAAGGATAAACTAGAATCATTAAAATTGTTTATTGAAAATTTTTCAAGTAATAAAAATTCTCTTAACTCTAGTTTATTAAGAAATCTAAATTTAAAGAGCTTAACTTCATATTATAAGAGTATGTCTATAAGGAAGAGTGGAAATGAAAATCATCAAAATAAGAACCAATCTTTTAAAACATATTATAACCAACTCTTTCAACATTCAATTCTAAAGAAAGACAATCACTCTTATATACTTTCAAAGAATCCATATAATAAAATTCATTATGATTATCAACATCAATGTATTTTGAAAAATAATTTGAATAAACATAAATCCCAAATGAATTATTTTTCAAACAACTATCATTCCAAAAAGATGTCAATAATCATAACATAAATTTAAAAGATAAACAACCAAAGTATGAATGGAGACCCAAAATTAAAAACGAAACACTAACTCCACTTGTAAAGGCCCATTCATCACTATCTCTCCAAAAGCCAACACGATGTATTTGGGTACCCAAAGGAACCATCACACTTGGTCCCCTTTGGATACCTAAATCTCTCATTCACTAGGAATCATCGTATTGCATGAAGTAGAAATAAATTAAAAATGAAATATCATTACTCTACTTCATGATATGCTTAATTGCTTTTTCTTTTGTTTGTTTTCTTATTTTTGAGCCAACACGCTAAGGTCACTTAGATATATTATGAAATATTACTTTTACATTTTAAGCCTAATGTTTATCAAATCAAAATTGAATTAAATTGAACATAACGTCATAATTTTTTTGTGATCTATCTTTTCTTTTTATATATTTTATCCTTTTTAAATCCATTGCCTATAAATGTCTTATATTATCATTATAAATTGAATGCTAAATTTGCTAAATGATATTATCAAGACTAATACAATTACTTTCAAAATGGGATTTAAATGGACTCTTAGGGGTCTTAGGCTAAAATATTAAATGCACAACTTATTGTATATTTGTCTATTTTTTGTTGCTGAATATAATAGCCCCTATATTGAAAATCATAATCGAGAAAAATCAGAATAAAATAATATAAAAAACAATGTGTTTTAAAATCAAATATTGTAACTCTATTGCTAACGCCAGGCATTATCACTAACGCTGGCGGTAGCATATTTTCATAAAAATTCTGATTTTCTCTGAAAAATTATTTTACTATCATTATTGTCCAATACATTGTATTTGTTTTGTCTAATTTCTAAAAATTAAAATCAAAAAGAAAATTTACAAAAATGATGAATTTGATTTCACAATCACCACCATGATTTATTAATATCCTATGCTAAAATTCACTATAATCATATATCATAATTCATGATCCATCAAGACCTATCTTAAATCAACTAATTCTATCAACCTTAGGAATTATGAAATATATGATTGCAATTGGTATTATAGTTTCATATCTTGTTTTGTGTGTGTGATGTGCATCTTTATTGTTTGCATGTATCTTATTATCTTTAGACCTATGAATTAACTTGATATCAACAAGATGAAGTCAAATAGAATTGTCACTTATTTCTAGGTCTATGAAAATTCAAAACTCTATGTTTGAATACATGCAATTCAATTATATATTTGTCCAATTTTGCTTAGCTTTGCACCTTGTTGTCATAACTCATCATACTAGCATCATCACGTACCATAGATAGAAATCAATGTCCATGCTAGTAATATCTTGCAATGCTAAAGTAAATTATATCATTAAAATCTGAAAATCATATTTTCCTTTGTAATTATTTGCATGAATAAAACTTTTCTAAATGGATTTAAAATCAACAATCTTCGATAAAATTGTAAATCCAAAACTAATCATGCAATTATAACATAGTTTATATATTTAAGGCTTACATGCTTAGTACGTCCATAATCATTAAACCTATGACTTGTGTCTCACAATAGCGAGGGCGTAGGATTGTGTGCATTAGAGACCTAACCTCTAAGTCATGTCTTGTCCTTAACCGGGGAGGGTTCCAGTGGGGCCTTGCGAGGCACCGGGGGGAAAGAGTGCTAGGTCGAGCGTCGTCTTTTGTATGCATATGGGATTAACACCCCAACCTACGGCATGTGTGCAGCTCCTCATGCCCATCCGTCACTTAGTACGGGGCTAGAGTGTAGTCATATAGTTAAGGTATCTTGATCTTAGATATACTTATATTATATTCATTGTATAACTTTATCTCACTCTTTATTCATAAATCATGCATATTTATCTTTGTCCTAACATTACATCTTGTGTTTGCATATTTTATTATTTTGAGCTTTAATGATTTTACAAAATACAAGTACTTGAAAAATCACTAAAAACATGCTAAAAGAGTCTTCAAATCTAATCAATATACTCTGAAATTTCAACTGAAGGAAGGTCTCTTTATACTTCAAAAGAATCATAAAAAAGATTTTTCAAAACATCAAAATCTAATGTTTTGTTTTGGCGTTAAGAAGTTAACGCCTGGCGTTACTCCTTTGCTCCAAAGTATATATTTTTTGTTTTGAATTATTTCTGGTATTATTTTAATATTTTGTGTGTGTTTTATTTCTCTGTTTGTAAAAAGTTTTCTATCTTTTTATTTCCTTTAAAATGAAATTTTATTTAAAAATATATATATATATATATGTATTTTCTCATGCACTATTTTTGTTTATTTCTCTTGCATAGAATATCATTTACTGAAAGGGCTATTAAAGACTTCTATGTTTTCCAGAGAATATATAAAAAAAAAAAATACAAAATTACAAAACAATTTCAAAGAACACAAATATGTTTTCCTTTATGTGTGTTTATTGTTTTGTGCATATATAAAAAAAATCAAAATTTTTATAAAAAATGATTGTTATTCATTGCCATTGTCAAGGATGATTAATTATATCAATTAAAGATTAAATACAATGTTTAATTTAACTTTCAAGTTTCTTAAAAACATTGTTTTGTATTTGTCATGCCTTGAAAATTATCTTGTTATGTGCAATGAAATTGATTGTAGATAAACATGTGTAGAAACGCTTAGCATGCCTCTAAGTATGAGTAATGTATTCTGTTTGATAATGATTCATTCACTCACTTATTTTTGATAACCTACATGTGTTTACAATCTTATTCTTACATGATTGTGTAGTGTAATAACATAAATAATTAAAATGCTTAAATAGATTACCTGCACAACATTGAATTGGTTTTTACAATTCTTTGTCTTTCATGCACTTATTCTTTAGAGAAATGTGGTTTAAAATGCTATGTTTGCAAAACAAGTGAATTCGGAGCCCTTAGTCACTAAACTATAAAGTAAATAATAAATGACAAAGAAAACTCCACCAAGCACTACTCACCCTCCTGATAAGTCTTAATGAGCATTGTGAGGTTGAGCACCTTGGCTAAGAATTGTAAAGTGTTTTGTAGCAAACAATTTATACACCATTTCTCTTAGTACACCGGATCATAAAAAATTGAAAATAAAGCTAAAAAGTATAAAAGTGATCCCCCAAGCACTACTTTGCACCCTGATAAGTCTTAATAAGCATTGTGTGTGCAGAGCACCTTGATAGTTGTACTATTTATTCACGTGCATTGAAATAGTGTGGAAGTAATATTATTTGTGTATTTTAATGTTGTGTTATTTCATTATATATGTAATGTGTTTTTGATTGATTCATATGTATGTTTTATCAAAACACTAAATGCAAATTTGTACACATCATTATCCTTCATAAAACTTCTACTCATGAGAATTGGATCCTAATGCTCATCTACTCAAATCTCTACAAACTTAAGTAAATGGACTAGATAACTAAGCATGATCGCTACAATGTTTATGTTTACTTGAAATTGAAATTTTCTTACATTGTAGTTTGTGTATCTTTTCTTGATATTATGTAATCATGCTTGCAATATTATCTTAATGGAATAGCATCTCTTCAATCTTTAACTCAAACATCAACTTTTCAAATTTAAAACTCATTATCCTTTATATGGTTTTATCTTCTAAAAATGATGTTTATGTTTAAGAGTGCTTATTATATTCTTTTGCTAAGTTTATCACTTATGCTCATTCATGTCTATTATTTTTAACATCATGATTTCAACAAGTGGTATCTTAAAATAGAATGCTTACTTTATCATGTTAGCTATGTTGCTTACTACTTTATGTTACATCATGCTTATATTTTTCTCAACAAGTAGTATTTAACAAGCTTTTGATTGCATCATATTTTTCTTCTCGACATTGAACATATTACTACTTATTACATACTCACTCCTAAAATGCTCTTTTGATACTACCAAAAGGGGAGATTAAATTGCATAAATCTAATATTTAGGGGGAGTGCATTATAATAATATTAAACAAAAAAGGGGTATATTTGTAGGGTGAGTAATCATATAGGAGGTGCATACACTATCATATGCTCGATCATGAAAAATCCTTCAATAAGTGGTTCCTTACCTATCTTAAAAGATATATACTCATCCCTACCAACTTTTGTTAATAACAAAGGGGGAGAAGAAATTGAGAAATCTAGTAAAATAGATATTTAGGGGGGAGTAAATTATAAGAGAACACTTATGTAGGGGGAGGACTTCATATAGAAAGAGTATGCATTATCGCTATCAAATCACTTCATATAGAAAGAGTATGCATTATCGCTATCAAATCTATCTTATTTTTAACCTGTTATTCATGCATATCTTATTACCGCACTTATCTATAAACACAAATAGTTTTAAGTTCACTAATTTCTCATACAGGTATTTGTTATTATCAAAAGGGGGAGATTGTTGGAGCCTATGTTCCGCATCTCTTGGTTTGAGAATAACAAATACCGTATTGTATTTGATCTTGTATTTTGTGTGTTTATAGTGTGCAGGTTGTACATGAACTATAGCTACACATCCCTATGAATAGTTTACTGATTGGAAATGATTCTCTGGAATATGAGCTAACGCCCCACGTTAGCTGTTAATGCCCAGCGTTAACTTCCATTGAGAAGAAAACTGCTGAGAAGGAAGCTGTGTTCGACTTATGGAACCTGCGTTCGACGAACGAGGAGCTCCGTTCGATGAAATTTCCTGCACTCGACGAACTTGAGCTCGACTTATTGCATTCGACGAACTGAACTGCGGTCGACGATTTGGAGCGTTCGACGAATGGAACTGCGATCGATGAATTGAAGTTAATTCCGTTCGATGAAGGCGCGTTCGACGAAAATTTGTTCTGTCACGCTTCCGACTTTATGCACGATGTCAGCAACTGCCATACATGATTCACTAACGTCGGGCGTTAACCTTAACGCATGCGTTAGCTTCCGAGGCTATTTAAAAGTACAGCTCCTCTCATTCAAAAAGATAAGAGATGATTCCAGAATTCTGATACTTTGGAGAGAGGTTCATGTACAACAAATTATGAGATCTCCCTTGGGCTAACATGAAGATCTAAAGAAGATTTTGAAGGAGAAGGTCTACAACGCATATTCCATACGAAGGACGATCGTTTCAAGAACGCCAACTTCTACATCGACTTCGTCTTCACCTTCAGAATTTCTTGGGGAGTTTCTCTTTACTTAACTTGTAATCTTTTATTTTTCCTTTTTGTATTTTGTGTGGAGAAATCGTTCGGTGAGAACGTCAGATTCCGGGAGGGATTTCGTGGGTAAATTCGCCTTGTGTTGGCGACTAGGTCCTTGTGAGGCTTAGGGGGTAATTCGCCGCCTTGTGCGTGGCGACTAGATCGAGGGTAGATCTAGGGGGTGGCTAGAGGCTTCATCTGGGGATAGATAGGCTATAGCCAACCGGTCCTTGGGAGAAGGACCGGTGAAACAACAAAAAGTGTTTTTACATATTTTTGCCTTGATTTCTAGCGTTATAGAAATTAAACATTTGTGTATTCAATTTATTATGTAATAAAATCATGTCTCTTAATGTTCTATTTAATTGATTTTATTTCCTCTTTGAGAATGTTTTAATTTCTATTTCCATCAAAGTATTAAATTTAACATTTGTATAATTATCTTTGAAATACAATAATAATTTTCATTATCTCTGATGTTCTGGAATTGTATTTCATTTAAGATTTCACAAGTAAAATCACTGTGGCAATCTTTTTGTTTTTGAAGAATATTCTCTGGAGAGCTAACGCCCAGCGTTAAGACTTAACGTCAGGCGTTAGCAACAGTCAACAAAAAGTTTGTGTCAATTATTTGAAAAGGAATCTTCATTACAATCCTATATAGAATATTAAAATATATTTTTCTATAAAATATTCTGAAACTTCAGTCTCAAACTCTGATAAATTTAATTAAGATTTAAATTCCATAAAACCCTTATTCACCCCCCTCTAAGGGCGCTGTAAGATCCAACACTAAACACTGCACAATTTTTCTCTAAAGTCGATCTTAGATCCGGGTACCATCAAATACGGGTAGCCAAGGGGGATATAAGTAAAACAGCCTTCAGGTCCCATCAAGGGCATTACGAATTCATTGTCATGCCCTTTGGGCTCACCAATGCCCCCTTGACCTTCCAATCATTAATGAACTCAATATTTCAACCCTACCTACGCAAGTTCATTGTGATTTTTTTCAACAACATTCTCATCTTTAGCCCAACCGAATCAGACCATCTTGAGCACCTTAGAAAAACCCTAGAGATTTTGGAAAAAATAATTTGTTTATTAAACTATCAAAATGTTACTTCGCCTCTCCAGAAATAGAGTTCCTGGGACACACTATTAGAGCCGGACAGGTGCTGCCAATACAAGGAAACATTGAGAGTATTGAGAATTTCCTCGAGCCTAAAAACCAAAGAGACGTGAGAGCATTTTTAGGCCTTACACGATATTACCGAAAATTTATACAAGACTACGCAAAGATCGCTTTTCCCCTAACAGAAGTGCTTAAATGCCACGCCTTTTCCTGGAACAATAAAGCACAAGAAGCCTTCACACAATTAAGAACCAAACTCATTACCTACCCCATATTAACACTTCCAAGCTTTCAAGAACCATTCCTTTTAGAAACCGATGCCTCAGGAACCGGCATAGGAGCCATCCTTAAACAGGCCAACCAAACCATTGCGTATTTTAGTAAGAAATTATCCCCAGCCATGCAAAAGAAGTCCACATACAGTCGCGAAATGTTTGCTGTTACGACTGCCATCAGCAAATGGCGCCAATACCTACTTGGTCATCAATTCACCATTCTGACCAACCACCAAAGCTTGCACCATTTGCTGACTCAGCAAATACAAACCCCCGAGCAGCAAACATTCCTCTCCAAACTCTTAGGGTACGATTTTATCATAAATACAAAGCAGGAAAAAAACCAAGCAGCTGATGCTTTATCTCGGCTGCCAACAAATCCAACAGAGCAAAGTTTAGGAAGCCTTAACATGATTATCATTCCCCATTCCCCCTTACTAGAAGGATTGAAGGAAGACTATGACCAAGATGTATTAGCACAAAAAAATTTAAAAAGGAGACACAATCCTACCCTAATTGGCAACAAAAAGGAGATTACATCATGCATCACAAAAGAATTTACATCCCAGATAAATCCAACATAAAAAAAATAATAATCGAAGAGGCTCACTCAAGCTTGATAGGGGGCATTCAGGGATCATGGTTACAACAGCCCCAATTTTTCTGGCATAAAATGAAGCAGGACATTACCCAATTCATCAACCAATGTAATATCTGTCAAAAAGCCAAAGCCACAAACCACCTCCCTTATGCCCTGTTATAACCTCTCCCGACCCCTAGCAAGCTTTGGGCAGACATCACAATGGATTTCATTACCCACCTACCCAACTCTAACGACTACACCATCATATTAGTGATAGTCGATAGATTCTCCAAGACTGCACACTTCAGCCCACTAAAACACCCCATGTCTGGACCAAGTGTAGCCAAGGAATTTTGGGGGTGTGTTGGTAAATTACATGGCTTGCCCGAATCGATTATCTCTGATCGCGACGCCATATTCCTAAGCAATTTCTGGGTTGAATTGTTTACTTACAAACCGATGGGCTAACTGAGAGAATCAACCAATGCCTCGAACAATACCTACGCATTTTCTCTCATGATCACCCAAAAAAATGGTCAGACTTTTTGAATTCTGCAGAATTTCATTATAACACATCATATAATTCCTCGACCAACATGACCCCCCTTTGAGGTTATGTTTGGCCGACCCCCCTGGGTTACTCCTCTATGCTGCAGGTACCACCAACAATGATGCCGTGGAAGACACACTACAAACCCAAGATGCCTTACTGCAGTGTCTTAAACAGAATCTGATCAAGGCTCAACACCGGATGAAGGCTCAGGCGGATAAGAAGAGAAAAGAACTCAAATTGGAACAAGGAGATTGGGTCCTACTCAAACTCCACCTGTATAGACAACTCACAATGACAAGGCCCAGATGGAGGAAATTGGGCCTAAAGTATTATGGGCCTTTTCAAGTCACGGAAGTCATCGGCGCAGCAGCGTACCGCCTCCTCCTTCCTCCCGAATCCAGGATACATCCAGTTTTTCACGCATCCATGTTCAAGCCCTATGTCGGCGACCCAAAGTTACAGATCATCAATCTACCTACTCTCACATGGAAAAATAACCCCCTACACTCACCTCTGGCGGTCGTCAGTACGAGAAACATCATTCGACAGGGGGAAAATATCGACCAAGCACTGGTACAGTGGGAGGGTTTGCCCACCACACCCACCACCACCGTCGGTAAGCCCCATACCCGTGCCATGCACCCGACCTCACCAACCCAGCAAATAAAAATAATGACGCTGAGGACAGCGTCTCGCAGGAGAAGGGTAATGTTATGGCTCATCCAAGGGTCTCAGAGTTATACGCACCATCCAACTGTACAACTTATGACAGCTCAAAAGACATACCAATGGCCAGAGATCACCCAAGGCTAACAAACAGAGATCCAGCCAACAACGCTGATCCAGATCACGAGGCCACAACTCATCATCGACCAGCGGAATCCCAGCCATTAAAATGAAGCAATAAGTATAATCCTTGCCATCGCCGCCCACCGCAGAAGCCCATCCTCCAATTAAAGCTTTATATATAGAGAGAATTGTTGTATCAGTTACTGTCCACAAGAACGTTATTTTAATTCCTGCATGTAACGGTCTGTTGACCTGGGCTATATAAAACCTTTGTATCTTCCTTTTTGAAGTAAGAAAGAAGTATTCTAGTTTCAGTTCATCTCTCTACCTTCCTCTATCATCTTCCCTTCCCTCCGGACATCGCCTGGCCCTCCTCTACAGGTTTACCCAGCAAGATCGTTACACGCTGCTTTCTTTCGCAGTATAGGGCTTTGTTGATCCTGAATGTTTGAATGAATGCCATAATTTTTTGTCTCCCGACCTGAATGGTGCAATTTGAGTAGCTTTGCCGCCTGGCCTACAGAGAGGAATGAAGCCTTCGTTGCACTCTTTGATTGGTATCTGGATGGAAAGTTCTCTTTAAATGAATATCTGGATGATTATTTGAGCTCATCAGGTAAGGGCAAATTGTTCTTTTCCTTCTATTTGAGCTCATCAGGTAATCTATGATTCATGGTGTTTTCTTATCTCCCTTGATTCCCAGATTGTCTATATATTGAGACAACTGAAAGTGAAGCTCTCCATTCCATGGAAGCTCTACACCGACCTGTGCATGATGCTCTACATCGACTTTGGATCGGACACCACTCGGTAACTTCTTACTTCTTTTTTAAAGGGTAAAAGTGTAACACATAACCTCCTTACATTAGCGTTGGCGACTACGTGGTGGGAGGAATTTTTGGAATATCAATCTGATTTCAGAACATTGAATTTTCCTATCTATTGAATCTCTTTAAATGGATATTCAGTTGGGTGCTTCAAAAGAATATTCAGTTTGAGTTGAACTTTTGGAAATCCTTTATTGGATTTAAGTTATGTGAGTGCTCATCACATTTCGAACTCATGCTAGAATCTACATATAGCAAATTACAACGTTCTGACGTTATGCAATTGTTATTATTTTATTATAGTAATAAGGATAATTTGGTTATTAATGGGAGCAGATTGGTTCTCATCCTTAACAATTTAGGCAAAGTAGATTTCTTCATATTTGCTTCAGCACTAAGATTTCTCTCAGTTGATTTCTCATTAAGCACACATAATTTCTCATTAAGCACACATATTTTGGTACACATTCTTAATATTGAGGATGTAATGATGTAAGACCCTCTTTTTTTGCATTCATTCCCGGGTCTTACCGCCCAGAACCGCCGTCTTGTGGCGACACCATTACACCCAATGGTCGCCGCCACAATACGCCGATCCTGCCGGCTATTCATCATCATCCAGACCAACCATAATCACAGTAATTGAAGTATTAAATGATACAAGTCCACAAAATCACAATATATACTTATCATAATACAAGATTACAAAGTCCACGATGAGAAAGAACTTATAAGAATAAGGGCTTACGCCCCGTACATCGATATCCTTGCTACAAAAGTCTCTCGTCTCTACGTCTATGCGGAAGCTATCGAACTTTGTCATCGCGCTGTTGGAACACGGTCTTCCGCATCTCCTAGGTTTGAGAATAACAAATCCTATGTGTGTATTTAATCTTGTGTGATCTAAGTGTGCAGGATAACAGGTCAAAATAACTCAAGGTTTACATATGGTGGTTGCCCCCGAAATTGAGCCATCAACTCCAAACTGATCACTAGCACAGGCGATAGTGGATAGCGCCGTCGCTAGCTCGATGCACAGAAGGCATGCTGGAATTGTTGCCTCGGATTGAAGATTCTGCCGCGCAAAAAGTCTCCTAATATGGGATAGCGCCGGCGTTAGTGGCTAGCGCCGGCGATAGTGGCTAGCGCAGGCGCTAGCGCTAGTCTATAAAAAGGACCCAAGTCCTCTCGTTTCAAAGACACATCAGAGAGATATATTGAGTGCCAAAATTCCAGAGGCTATCTTGGCCGAAAGTTGATGTGCTAGCAAAGCTCTGCAAAACTTCTGAAGGAGAATCTCGTCACGCTGGATCAGATCGAAGTCCGCTTCTACAACGCTTATTCAACGGCGGATCTTCGTCTCCAACTTCAGAAGTCCATCTTGAGGGAGTTCTTATTTCTTTATTGTTATTTCATATCCCTCTTTGTAAACGATTAGTGAAATCGCCTCGTGTTGGCGACTAGGTATGAGTAGGACTTAGGGGGAAAATCGCCTCGTGTTGGCGACTAGATCTAGGCTAGGTCTAGGGGGACTCGAGGCCACATCCGGGGAGGGATTGGCTAGAGCGGCTTGAGGCCGAATCCGGGGAAGATAAGGCTAGGGCCACCGGTTCGTGGGGAAGCGAGTCGGGATAGAAAACCAAAAGGTTTCTTTTCTATTTAGCTTTGATTTCTAGCTTTCATAAGAGATCAAGTTTTGTAATCATATTTCTCAAGTTAATAAAATCATTTCTCTATTTTTACTTTATTTGATTAGTCTTGATCTTCTTTATTATCATATTCAAAGCTTTTTCTAAAATAATCAAAATAGTTTTAAAATCTCTAAAACCCTTATTCACCCCCCCCCCCCCCCCTCTAAGGGCGCCTACCGATCCAACAAGTGGTATCAGAGTGGTTTTATTCCAATCGGCTTAACAACTCATGATCTCACTTCTACTAGTGGGGTAAATTTTTATGAAGAAGAAAAATCTCCTAAACCACCTTTATTCGAAGGGAAAAATTATAAAGGGTGAAAATTATTAATGGAAAAATTTATTAAAACTTTAGACATCGAAGTATGGAACTTAGCAATTATAAGGCGTGCGGATGAATCGAATAACAAAGAACGTCAGGCAAATAAATATGTGCAGTAAGTAAAGCAGTATATAAGCAGTAAGTAAGCAGTAAGTAAGTACGGTAACAACTAGAGAAGCTATGAAAAATAACCATAACTTATATGCGTACACACAAAACACATAAGCTAAGGGATCTGGCAAGAAGTCAACTCATCGTATAAAAGGGCACATACTAATTTATACGATGAGGTCTATGTTTTATGCAAGGATGTTATGCTATGATATGCAATGCAATTGTGCAACTCACGCACACGACTCTGTATGTACAGACATTTTTGTAGTTCCCTCTATTCGAGTGTGTCAACTCAGGTACCCAACTGAGGCGAACTGGGCAGTGGACCAGACTTTCCACTTCTAGGCTTGTGTAACACCACCCAACCTAGACCTTACATATGCCCCTAAAGAACACACCAGGGTATCCGCGTACTATCTGGTAAGCACCACCTCTATCCCATTTTTTGAGTCTCTGCTCAGGTACACCCCGTTGAGGCAAACATGGGCAGTGGATCGGGTCCTCCACTCCTAGGCTAGTATGACACCTCCCGGCCTAGACCTTTTGTACTCCCTTGAAGAACACACCAGGGTATCCGTGTACTACTTGATACAATGATGTCTCTAATTAAAAATGCCTAGCCTACTACTCGCAGGACCTAACCCAAAGCAATATATAGTGAGCCTAACGCTCGCAGGACTAACCCTGTCCTTTCTTATATCCTGAGCCTATCGCACACAGGACTAACCCTTGTCCTCCCTTATATCTCGAGCCTACCGCTCGCAGGACTATCCTGTCCTTTCTTATATTCCGAGTCTACCGCTCGTAGGACTATCCTGTCCTTTCTTATATCCCGAGCCTACCGCTCGCAGGACTAACTCAGTCCATATTCCTTTCAACCCGAGCCTACCGGTCGCAGGACTATCCCAGTCCTTATTCCTTTCCCTCCCAAATTTGGGGGGGGATTATATTTCCAGTTGTCCTACTTTACTACTCTTATCTATTATTAGTTGACCTCAGAGGCTTGGGGTGAATCCTGGACTTTCCGTGGATTACCCGGTGAAGGGCTCGCAATGGTACTAAGGAATGCGATGGTGACTGAAGCCCAAGTTCCCCTTTCCAGGATATTTACTCTTATTGGTTTCTACCCATTCTTATATGCCCATTTGCTCTCCAATTGCTCTAAAATCCTAGGGTGGATTACCATTTGACTCGGACCAACCTGTGTCGGTGTTCTATCGAACACCGGACCATGTTATTCTTAGTGACTGACTAATTCCTTGTGTTATTTCTCAATCACAACTTGCACTTCCTGCTAAGTCATTCTTCACCTTCCCTAATAGGCCATTGTCAAATTCCTGAATTGATAGTTTTATTAAACACACCCCGTCTTCACTTCCGTTGACTGCCTTTGGTGATTAATCCTTCTGTTGGGGAAATGATTTATCTTAACCCCTAAAAATGAGTAGAATATAAATTCTAAGAATGTAAAAAATCAGTCTAAGTAATTATGCGTCGAATAGTATTCGACGCAACGTCGAAGTGTAGTCGACATTCCTCTTAGAATGAGTCAAAGTAACTCTAAACAGAATTCGACGTAACCTATGTCGACGTAACTCTGACTTCTAGTCGACGTATCTAGTGAAGTCGACGCACCTTAGTCGACGCACCTTCCATATTCTCCTCTCGACGTCCAGCCAGTCTGAAATCGACGCTTACGTCGAATAGTTATCGACGCACGTCGATTTCTATGTCAAATTCAAAACACGCCAGATCTCTTTCCTTCTTTCAGTAGATCTAATTCTTAGGGAATTATATTATTCTTTTATAGCCGTTCTGAATCAGTCTTTCATTCTAATTGATTCTTGGCTAAATTGATTAAGTTTATTATGGATATTATTTGAAATCAGAATGATCTCTTGCCTTCTACAAAAATATTGATTATGGAATCTTTTTTCTCTCATTATTTCTCTGACTGCTAATTGATTATTCTCTTATAGTATTCTTTGAATAACCAGAGCTATAAATAAGAGGGAAATCGGCAGAGAACAAAAGGGGTGATCTACTCCATACATTTGAAATAGAGGAAAAGCTCCCAAGAGAAAAGTGAGAAAAGATGAGAGAAGTGATAGTGTGCTGAAGCAAACAACATGCCTTCTTCTTCTCCTTCTTCTGAAGTCATACTGCTGCAATTTCTGAAAGCTCTCATTCAAAAAGAGAAAGGCCTACAATCTCCTTCTCACTATAGAAAAGAGATTTCAAATTCACTATACTTGTGCTTCTAATCTTCTTGCTAGGAAGAAGATTCTTTCTTGCTTCTATTGTTTCTTTTCTACTTCTTCTTCTTATCTTCATTTCATTTTTCAAACAGTGTAAAAGAGTTTTTAGAATCTCTCTACAAAAAATTCAGTTGTACTGGTTCTAAGAGTCTCCTTATCAAAAGACTCAGGCTGGTTCTAAGAGTCTCCTTATCAAAAGACTTAGTGCAAGATAGTGAATTCCTACCAAGGGGGTAGAAGAGTGGACTACCCAAAGTTTGGGGAACCACTATATTTCTTTGTGTTGTGCTGTGATTTTCTTTTTGCTATTTCTTTCTTTATTTACTTAATTCTTGTTGGTGTATGTGGGAAGCTTTAATCTGTGATTATTACATATATATATATTTGTTAACTTTGCACAAAGTATTTTTAAATCTCTATTCACCCCCCTCTAGAGAATTCTAGTGTGGTTAACTGTGCACTTTCACCTTCAACCTAATTGGGCATCTGCAAATCTCTTAGAGTTAATAACTCTAGTGGTGGTGACCATAAGGAAGGGGTCCAAATCTATGTTTTTAGTTTTTACTGTTCGCAGACCAAGGTAGGATTGAACTAGGTTTGACTCTTAAGACGCAACCTTGGCCCTATCATGTCCTAATGAGTTCCAAGTTCTTACCATAGGTTCATAATGAGTAACGACTAAAAACTTCAAATCTTAAGTTTCATAATTTTCTAGGGGATAAATAATCATAATTTCTATTTAAAATTGATGGTGTGCAAATAGGGTTTTGTACATCAAGTATCAACTAATGATCCCCATAAATTTTGATAAATTCAATATAACATTGTAATGGTCTAAAAACCTCAAACCCTAAGTTTCACATTTTTTTCAGGGAATATTTATTCATGATTTATATTTAAGATGAATGGGGTGCAAATAGTGATTTCCAAATCAAGTATCCACTAGAGATCTCTATAAATTCTGATAAATTCACTATAACATAGTGATGGAATAAAAACCTCAAACCCTAGGTTTCACATTTTTCCAGGAAATATTTATTCACAAATTCTATTTAAAATAGATGAGGTGCAAATAGAGTTTTATACACCAAGTGTCAACAATTGATCTCCGTAAATTCTGAGAAAATTTACAGGACTAAAGGGTCACTAAGGGAATCTATTTGAATAATTTCATAATTTTTCAGTGGCATATGAGGCATGAATATCATACTTACATAAATTTGACCTAACCAAATAAATCACTTCTAGAGAAACATATGTGATCAAAAATTCCAAAATAAATTCCTAAACATGTCTTTCAAGTCAAAGACCCTTCCCCCAGAATTTTGGATTTACCCCTAAAGTTTGACTCAAATCATTTCATTAATTTAATAGTGTGACAATTTAAATTTAATTAGAAACTTTAGGAAAATAATTTCCAAAATCATGAGACTTATTTCAAAGATGTATATCCTCGTGACATACAAAAGCCCCAAGGTTTCAGAGGCATGCATGGAAAATTTCTCCATTAATTTCTCAAAATAGGTCATTGGGTTAAAGGGGTCAACATTCACCATAACTAAAGTTCTTGCATGTGGGATATCTCAACATGCATGAGTCCAAGTGACCTCAAATTTTGTCCAGGGACTATCTTTGATCTAATCTACCATCCACCAGAGATTTGAGTGGAGTTGACCTTGTATAACCCTAGATCTAGGTGTCACATGGAAAAGTAAAAATTTTCCAAAACCATAGGACATTTTTGTCCTAAAAATTTGAAATTTCTACTGAACATGCCTCTATATGTATCTCAACCATGCCCAAAATTCCAGGCCTTTGTGAGGTTGATAGTTTATATAGGTGTAGTCAATAATACCTAGAGGGGGGGGGGGGTGAATATGTTTTACTTATTTTCTTTGTTTAAACCTAATGTTTCTAGCTGCAGAAAACACAAGCACAGAAAGCACACAAGGATGTATAGAGGTTCCTCAAGACCGGGTGTCTTGAGTAGTCCTCTTTCCCCCTTCACCTTTCTAACAGTGAGTTAGACAAGGCCACAAACTCCAATCTCGGCTCCTTGAGCTTACACCATAAGTTCCTCAGAACTTCTCAGATCAATAGTGATCCTACCTCAGGCACAGCAGCCCTACACTCAGGCTCAACAACCCTACACTCAGGCTCAACAGCCCTGCCCCTCAGGCTCAACAGCCCTACACCTCAGGCACAGCAGCCCTACAGCTCAGAGTTATGTAACTCCTACCACTCAGAAATCCCACAGATTTCCTACCTCAGACCTATCAAGAAGTCCTACCACTCAAGCTTTCAACACAGCTTTACACACAGGCTCAACAGCCTTTCACTCAGGCAACAATGCCTTACAAAGATATAATAGAGTTTGAGATAGATACAAAAGACAAAAGGTTTACTCTTAGGTCTTCTGAATCCCTTCTTCAGATCTGAAAACAACAGCTTCAGATTTGTATCACCTTGATTTTCTCCTTCAGCAAAGCAAAAGATCAACTTGCCCTTCTTGAGTTTGTACAAGAAGAGCTAACTAATCTTCCTTAGAAGATTAACTTCAGCTGCAGAGAACAACTTCAACTGGCTGAAACGTGAATGCTCGATTGTGGCGTACATCAAAGGCTTTTTCAATCTAACAGTATACCTCCAGAAGGCTTCAACGGCTATATCGATCCTCCTGACATAGTATGGGTCAGATTGGAGTTGTTTTTCCCTCTCAATTGTCGTTTGCGCCGAAAGCAGATCCCGTCAGCACATTTGGATCTGTCTCAGCGGTTGGGCTGAGACAGCATCCAGTCTCAGCGGTTGGGCTGAGACAGCTTCCAGTCTCAGCGACAGCTCTAGTCCCCTTCTCAGCGGTTGCTCCAGTCTCCTTCTCAGTGGATCTGCTGAGATGGCTCCTTGTCTCAGCGGTTATGACCCTTCGTCTCAGTGGATCTGCTGAGACAGATCTTCATCTCCTTGTGGATGGTTTCTTCTCATCTAAGGCCATGTTTGACCCTTCCTTTTGAGTTACCTGTGCCTGTATATCCTATACAAGTATAGCTTTGTTAAATACAATATGTCCTTAGCATTGATAGTGATGCCTCTTCAAATCAAGGTAATATTGAGGGCAATATACCCAACAATCTCTCCCTATTTGAAGAAGGCAGAACATCCCCAATGCTAAGGTCCATTAACAATAAAAATCTTATCATAGAAAAAAATGATCTATGAAGCATAGGACCTAACACCCTAAGCATAAGCATTTGCACTGGCCCTTTCTCCTTCTTTCTCCCCTTTCTCCAGCATTGGTACTGGCCCTATCTCCCCCTTTCTGGCTTTTTCAACCTTAACTTTCTATGGATAGAGGGACAATAGCTGTAGATCCCTTTGGATCAATCTATAGGCTAACCTGTACACTCTTAGCATTTGCCAACTTCCCCTCAACCTGAGTAGGGAATTTACTCCCACTCAATTGGAGAGCTATTTTCTGTAATAGCTGATCCATTTCAATTTGAACATCCCATTTAAGGTAGTGAATACTAAAGAGAATAAATACAGAGTACATATATCAATAGTAACAAACACAATATTATGATCAGAATATGAAATATCATTTCACTTTAAATGTTCAGTACATATATATAAAAGAAAATTCAACTTATAGTTGTACATTCAATCCAAAAAAAATGTCAAGGCTGGTTTTTCTAAGATTGACCCTTGGAAGAGCTTTCTCCATCTGTAGATTTTCTTTTCCTAGTTTCAGCAGCAGCCTTGATCTTCTCCTTTACTTTGAAGTACAGAAGTGGCTTGGGAAGATATCTGAAGGGAATTCTTAAAGGAGTTTCCCTTCTTACCATGTTTTCTTTGAGAATCCTTTCCCTTAAAGATTCCCTTTCAAGGTGTTTGATCCACTCAGCAGCTGAATAGACATGTTCAATGTCCTTCACTGGATTTCCATGGCTCACCCAGGTATTGACAACAATTGTGTCCAACTCCAGATTATCATCTTCATGGAGTGGATCCTCTAATCTTTCCATTCTTTTCTGTGCCATGTATTCTTCAGCAGTTTGAATACCCTCTACCCTTCTCCTCTTTGCTGCTCTCTCATCGATTAGCAATCAGATTTGATTGACTTTGGAAGTCAAAGTCTTCATCTCTGCTAGGGTTCAAGATTGGCAGATTCAAAGCAATTCTTGTTCCTTGCAGCACTTTTAAGCTTGAGTCCCATTGATTATCAGTGACCTTTCTGACCATGGTAAGGATATTTTCTTGAACAGCACTGGAGGCATTGTTGACCACTTCCACCATTTGCTTGCTGGCTTCTTCTTGATTGGAGAGTATCAGTTTGTGGGAGGACTCCATGTTGTTATACAGCTGTATGTGAGCTCCTTTCAGCTTAGCATGTCGATTGAGTATCTTCTCCTCCCCTTCTTTGCTATGCTCCACTATCTTCTTCTCAATTTCAGAGTGTTGATCCAATATGGATTGAGAGAGAGAGTCTGAAAGGTGCTGTCCACATCATCCAAAATGCATTCCTTTGCCTTGTCAATGTGGGACTTGACTTGGTTGCTTGATGTGTTGACCACTTGTGCCATTCTGGCAACAGCTTTTTCTCAGACATTCTCATTTTTGTAGAGCTGATTCTTTACATATGTGATGTCCTTTGTGGAATCCCCTTGATGGACTGCAATATCCTTCAGAACTGTGTGCCGGGCAGCAACAGTATTTTTGGCCATTTCAAACCATCTTGTCATCTGCAGAAGGATATGATCTGATGCAGTTTTGACATCATTAACCTGGGCATTCAGTCCAGTTCTCACTTCAGCCACTCTTGACTCCATTCTTTGCTCACTGGCCTGGATCTCCTGAGTCAATGTAGCTCTTGTTGTATATAATTCATTCCGTATCTGGGCAGAGACATCATGAACCTTTTCAGCAACAATCTCTTTCATAGACAACATCTGACCCTCAATCATTATTTGTATTGAGTTTAACAGATCAGATGTGTCCAGAGCTGCAACTGGCCTTTCCTGGGCTAACTCCTTTTCAACCATCATTTCAGCTCCACTTTGAGCATTAGCCCTCTCATTATTAGGGATTTGCTCCCCCTCAGATGGGATATTAGGTGATACCAATTCCTGTTGATGTTCTCCCTCACTAGCATACCCACCTCCTCCTTCATAGGCAGGGCTATGCTCCCCCTCACTTGGGGCATCCATAGGAGGAGAATTTTGTCTAAGGTCACCTGAAAAATGATTGATGAGTTAGACACCTAGACTATACTATTGATAGAGAAGAGAAGCCTAACTGAAGTCCTAATTTACCATGTATAGGTGAGTTGGGAAATTCATCTTCAGCTTGATGAACAGCTGGATCAGCATTCATCTGGGTTGGCTCAGGATTGGGCACAACACTTCCTTGGGGCTCCTCATTTGTCCTGGGGACCTCTTCATTATCAATGTTCATTGGGTTGCTGCCAGATCTACGATCAGACCCATGAATATCTTCATTTTCAGACCCATTTGACTTTGAGGATGAGTCTGATTTGTGCTGAGATGAATCTTTCTTCTTTTCCTTTGCCACAGATGGCTGGCTCATAGGGAGCACTCTGGAGAATCTATCCAGAGTCTAATGTCCATTCTTTTGAGATAATGGAGATTTGACCCCTTTGAGTTTGCAAAGGTCTCTGACTGACTATTCTGTAGGTACAGAGATAGTATTCTTCCCATATTGGGGGCTTGTAGAGATTCCTTTATCCTTTGAAAGTTAACTTCTCCCCATGAGGTTCTCTTGGACAGAATTATCCTAGTCATTAATTCAAACATGAACTGTGAGACAGTGTCATGTGAACCAGGCTTGCATAGGATAGCTTTGCCCACTATATCAGACAACAGCTTCCCCTGTTGATTGAAGAACTTCCTCCTTAGACAACTGGTTTTAGTATCACTGTATCCTGTCCACTTTAGGGCAGGCCTCTTATCCTTTTCAGATATTTCCTCCTCTTCAGTTTTACTGCAGGGAGTTAATTTCAGCCCCTTCTCCAACCTTTTAGCTGTAATCTTTATCTTCTCACTTCCTATCTTGGACTTCAGGATGGTTTTTGAAGGAGATAATTTGACATTGTTGAACCATTCCAGAATTTCAGTTCTGAGAATGCAGCACGGTTCAGACAGCATGTGCTCTAGACCTTGAGCTTCCATTAGATGAATCACGTGTCTTATTTCTTCTGAGGCATGAGAGAATCCATCTCTTACTATTTCATAGCCCTCCAGGAGATCTTTTGAGCTTTTTGGCGCCATGGAATCAGAAAATCGAGGCGCTGAGATGGGAGAGAAGATGAATCGTCTCGACGGCTAAGGGTTTGGCTTTGTGGTGTGTTTTAGGTTACAGTGTATCTATTTATAGAATTTTAGTTTCGTTTTTATTAACCCTAGGCTTTTAGACTTAATTACCTTATTGTTTTAAGGAGTTTTGGGTTAATTAACAGATTTCATATTGAACACACCCCGTCTCAGCGGTTCAGCTGAGACGGAGACCTAGGCCACTGGGACAGTGAACTGTCAACCGCTGGGATAGTTTGCTCGTCTCAGCGGTTCAGCTGAGATTTTTCTCAGCTGATTCAGCTGAATATACTCCTGCAGTTTAGCTGATCATAGAGTTTAGACCTAATGTAGATAATTTGGCTGAAGATGTGTCCTAGTCATGTCACTAAGTTTTAGTGTACAATAATGTAAAGTTTGATAATTCACCATGTATAATCATCAACAGTGACAGCTATTACTCATATATTTAGAACTATTCTATACTAAGCATGCCAAGATCAATTTTGAAAGCATTGAATTTAGATTCATCCAGTGGCTTTGTAAAGATATCAGCTACTTGTTTGTCAGTTGGGACAAATTCAAGAGAGATGTCTTTACACTCTACATGTTCCCTAATAAAATGATATCTAATCTCTATGTGCTTAGTCCTGCTATGAGAGACAGGAGTTTTAGCAATAGATATTGTACTGGATGAATCACAATATAAAGGATATTCCCTTACCTTGAGGTTGTAATCCTCCAATTGATGCTGTGTCCAAAGGAGTTGTGCACAACAGCTACCTGCAGCAATGTATTCAGACTCAGCTGTGGATATTGCCACACTGGTTTGTTTCTTGCTGCTCCAAGATATCAATCTTCTCCCTAGGAACTGACAAGTACCACTTGTACTCTTCCTGTCTTCTTTGCAACCTGCAAAATCTGCATCTGAAAAGCCTGTTAGTTCAAAGTCATTGTTCTTAGGGTACCAAAGGACAAGATGCAAGCTGCCCTTAAGGTATCTCAGAATCCTCTTCACAGAGGTGTAGTGAGATTCCTTAGGACACGCTTGATACCTAGCACAAACACGTGTAGAGTACATAATGTCTTGCCTACTAGCAGTCAAGTATAATAGGGATCCAATGATGCATCTGTACATGGACTCATCAAAGGCCTTTCCCTTTTCATCCTTGTCTAATGATACATTGGACCCCATGGGTGTTCTCATGGTGGAGGCTGATTCCATCCCAAATTTCTTGATGAGCTCCTTAGTGTACTTGGTCTGGGAGATGAAAATTCCATCATCAGACTATTTCACTTGGAGCCCAAGGAAATATTTGAGCTCACCCATACTTCTCATTTCAAACTCCCCTGCATTAGATTGGCAAATCTCTTGCAGAGGTTGTCATCAGTAGACCCAAAGATTATGTCATCAACATAGATTTGGACTAAGAGACACTTGCCCCTTGTTTCCCGAAGAAACAATGTGCTATCAATCTTTCCCCTCATGAACTTGTTCTTGAGGAGAAAGTTGGACAAAGTCTCATACCAAGCTCTTGGAGCTTGCTTGAGACCATATAGTGCTTTCCTAAGAAGATAAACATGAGAAGTTAGGGTTGGATGCACAAAACCTGAAGGTTGTTCTACATATACCTCTTCCTTCAAGTCTCCATTGAGAAAGGCTAATTTGACATCCATCTGGTAGACTTCGAACCCCTTGTGGGCAGCATAGGCAAGGAATAGCCTAATTGCTTCCAACCTTGCAACTGGTGCAAAGGTTTGATCAAAGTCTATACCTTTCTCTTGCATGTATCCTTTGGCTACTAATCTGGCCTTGTTCTTGATGATTGTACCATTCTCATCAAGCTTGTTCCTGTATACCCATTTAGTGCCAATCACATTGTGTCCCTGAGGTCTTGGCACCAGCTTCCATACTTTGCATCTCTTGAATTGTAGGAGCTCTTCTTGCATTGCTTCAATCCAGAAGGTGTCTTGATTGGCCTCTTCAAACTTCTTGGGCTCCATTTGAGAAAGGAAGCTCAAGAATAGTGCTTCATTATGAGCTCTGCTTCTTGTCAATATGCCTTGGGTATGATCCCCAATTATTAGATCTCTTGGATGATCTCTCAGGTGCCTTGCAGCAGCAGGAAGAGGGTCCTCCGGTGGCTGTGTTTGTTCCACTGGTTCAGCTATGACTTCATCTTGTACCTCTTCTTCTTCAGGAATTGCAGCAGTTGTCTGTGTGTTGTTGCTGCTGGGCTTGTCTTAGACAGTCAGCTCATGCATCCCTTCTTCATTTCCTGTCACAATAGAAGAACTAGACCATTCTTTGTAGAGAAGGTTGGTCTCATCAAATACAACATGCATAGATTCTTCTACAATATGGGTTTTCTTGTTATAAACTTTATAAGCTCTACTATGTGAGTTATACCCAACAAGAACCCCCACATTGCATTTTTCTGCAAACTTTGTTAATGGAGATTTTCCATTATTTAGAATGTAGCATTTGCAACCAAAGATTCTAAAGTAGGAAATTGTAGGTCATTTGCCTTTCAGAATCTCATAAGGAGTTTTCCCAAGGACCTTATTGATGGAGGCTCTATTGAGAACATAACAGGCTGTATTGACTGCCTCAGCCCAGAAGTATTCTGGGAGTGAGGAGTCACTAAGCAATGTTCTCCCAGCTTCTATCAAGGTCCTATTCCTCCTCTCAGCCACACCATTTTGCTGTGGAGTCCTTGGGGAGGAGAACTCTTGGGTGATACCAAATTCTTGACAAAATTTTGTCATGGCTTTAGATTGAAATTCTGTGCCATGGTCAGTTCTTGTCCTGACCACAGTACATAGTAGATCATTCTGAATAGCCTTGACATAATTTATAAAGACATGTAAGGTATCTGACTTCTTCTTAAGGAAGAATACCCATGTATACTTTGAATGATCATCTACAATTACCAAGGTATACAACTTCCCACCTAGGCTCTGAATTGGCAAAGGACCAAACAAGTCCATGTGCAATAGGTATAAACACCTTTCAGTATCCTTGGAGCCAATACTTTTAAAGGTGTTGCCCTAGTTTGCTTGCCCATTTGGCAAGCATGACAGGGACCACTTTTAACACATTTTAGTTTAGGACTATTTCTAACAAGGTCTTTAGAAAATAATCTATACATTGTCTTATAGTTAATGTGGGCAAGTCTCTTGTGTCATTGGACACAAAGTGACTCACTTTCATTAGCTACTAGACACACAGAAGAGATAGAATAATTGCAAATGAAGTCTAAGCAATAAACATTTCCACTCCTAGTGCCTGAGAGAATGGTCTCCAAGTCATTAGACTTTTTGATCAAGCACTTGTCATTGTGGAATTCAATGACATAGCCTAAGTCACATAGTTGGCTTATGCTTACAAGGTTGTGTTGCAACCCTTCAACATAAGCTACCCTTGTGATTGAGACTATGCCATTTGAAATCATACCATATCCTTTGGTGACTCCCTTTTCAGATCCACCAAAGATAACTTTGGGTCCATTCTTCACTGGATGGTAATCCTTTAGAAGATCCTTAGTTCCTGTCATGTGCCTTGAGCACCCACTATCCAAGTACCATATTTGGTTGAGACTGGTACTTGAACTAACCTGCAACACAAAATTTAATGTACCTTAGGATCCCAACTGACTTTGGGTCCTAGGTTCATGTTAACACCATAGGGGATATTCCTAGAAAGGGTTGGTTTGGCTTGAGGTTCAATCCTTGCCTTTGGCACATTGGGGTTGTGCCAACAATCAATTGCAAAGTGTCCAACTTTGCCACAACACCAACACTCATATATATTATATCTCCTCTTCTGAACAGTCCTAGAAGATGAAGCTTCCTATTTCTGTTCAGCAGAGGACACAACTGCTGTTTTCTTTGTCTTATCAGTAAAGGCCTGCCTTTTTACCTTCCTATAATCGTCAATGCAGCCAATTTTTGTTTGACATCAACACTCTCTAGCTTGGCAGCTAAACATGTGTGGATGGCACCAGAAACTGGGCTTTTTGGCTTGGTTACAGGACAGTCAACAGCCATGGACTTTGCTGAACAATGTTTAGAGTTGACAGCCTTGGTTATCTTGAGTGAAGGGGCTGAGGTTCCAAAAACAAAAGGTCCATGATGGGCCATTTGAGATTCCTCATGCAGAGCTTTGAAGGCACTCAAGCCTAACTCCTTTCTATATCCATAGCTGTGAGCATTCTTGCTCAAGTTATTGGATCTTCCATTTAATAAGTGACCATGAACACTTTCTTGGTCATACTTGTTTGAGGGCATCAAGACTTTCACAAAGGAGGTCTTATATTCTTTTGAGTCCTTAACCTTTCCCTTAGTGTTGCTAGTGGCTGCCTCCTTGTTGAAACCAACACCTCTCATGTCATGGGAGTTGAAGGTGTCAATAATAGGCAGCACTGTCTTGGGCTTGGAGAACATAGCCACCAGCATCCTCTCCTTGAGGAGCTTTTCTTCAAGATCCTTAATGATCTTGTTCTTGTGGCTTATGGTGCCCACATGGATGATTGACATTCCCCTTAGCTTGCCAATCTCCTTGCTCATTAGAGCTAGCTGGGTAGCATGCTCAATGCACTCAGATTTTGATTGCTTTAGGGAAGCAATTTCTTGAGCTTGCCTCTTGGCTAGCATTTTGCTCATTTTCAGAGCTTCCAGGAGTGCACCATACTTATCAATCAATTGATTGACATCCTCCTCAGAATCTGATTCACTGCCAACTTTAGATGGAGGAGATTCAGATTCTGGACCTGTTTCATAATCAGAGGAAGAAGAAATGCAGTGTATCAATACCTGCTCATGTACTGAATTGCTGTGGCTGTCCTCATCTTCAGTTATAGCCATCAGCCCATGGTCATCAAGAGTGACCTCATCATCCTCTTCATCACTATCTGAATGTGATAGAGGGGCCCTTATTCCTATCCTGGTAGCAGGATAGTCTTCTTCTTCCTGATCAGCAAACAGCCCCAAGTAGGCTTCCTCCTCACCATCTGAATCTGAAGATGAAGATTCAGATTCACTCCAGCTCTTTCCTTTCTTAGCTAGGAAGGATTTTTCTCCCTTCCTCTCCTTCTGGTGATGAGGCTTCTTGTCACCTCTTTCCTTTCTCTTGACTGGGCAGTCAGCAATGACATGTCCAGGCTTACTACAGCAATAACAAATTATGTTAGTTGAAACATGTTTACTAGTTTTAGAGTCATACCTGTCCCCTTTGGGATGTTGCCTCTCAGATCTGTAATGATCCTTCTTGGGATGAGAAGAGGAGGAAGGTTTGTTCTAACATTGTTTCCTCTTGATCATCTTCTTGAACTGCCTTGTGAAGGCAACAAACTCCTCATCAGAAGAGGAGCTGTCTGATTTGCTGCTCTCAGATTTCTCAGATTCAGCAGCCTTTCTTGGAGGTGACTGCACTCAAACCTTGTTCCTCTTAGAGCTTTCAGCTTTGAGAGCAACAGATCTCTCCCTTGTGTGAGCCCTGGAGGAAGAGTCCTCCTCCTTTCTTGCAGAAAGCTGCATCTCATATGAGAGCAGTTTCCCAAACAGTGTATGGGTGGGGGTTTCTCCAAGTCTTGCCCCTTCCCTGATTGCACAGATTTTAGTGTCCCATTCTCTAGTTAGAGATCTAAGGAACTTGTCATTAAGTTCATAATCTGTGAACACCCTTCCATAGGTTCTTAGTTCATTTACAATCCTAAAGAACCTTTCATAGCACATGGAGATATTCTCCTGGCTCAGCTGTCTGAAGGCTTCATACTCCTAATTGAGGAGTGACTTTCTATCATCCCTTACTTCAGCTGTTCCCTCCATATAGACAACCAATGTGTCCCACATTTCCTGGCAGTTTGGCAGTGTACCAAGTTCTGAAATGTAGTGTCATCAATGACATTTACTATTATGTTTTGGGCTCTCTTGTCCATAGTGTACAGTGCTATCTCATCATTGGTCAGTTCAGAAAGTACCTTAAGTACTTTTCTAGTAGGGTCAATAGTGGAGACTTTCTCAAAGGTATAGTCAAAAAGATCCTTGGGTCTGATGCTTTCATGAATAGCCTTACCCTTTGTTTCCATATGCCAAAGTTTTCTTTGGAGCATATAGGCAACTTCATTGACCCCAACTCCTTCTTCATTCCACTGTTGGCCATTTGATTTCAGATTTGACTACTCCTGTATAGGATCTGATCAGACTGTTAAGTCCTTTTGATTAACCTAGCTCTGATACCACTTGATAGTTTATATAGGTGTAGTCAATAATACCTAGAGGGGGGGGGGGGGTGAATAGGTTTTACTTATTTTCTTTGTTTAAACCTAATGTTTCTAGCTGCAGAAAACACAAGCACAGAAAGCACACAAGGATTTATAGAGGTTCCTCAAGACCGGGTGTCTTGAGTAGTCCTCTTTCCCCCTTCACCTTTCTAACAGTGAGTTAGACAAGGCCACAAACTCCAATCTCGGCTCCTTGAGCTTACACCACAAGTTCCTCAGAACTTCTCAGATCAATAGTGATCCTACCTCAGGCACAGCAGCCCTACACTCAGACTCAACAGCCCTACACTCAGGCTCAACAGCCCTACCCCTCAGGCTCAACAGCCCTACACCTCAGGCACAATAGCCCTACAACTCAGAGTTATGTAACTCCTACCACTCAAAAATCCCACAGATTTCCTACCTTAGACCTATCAAGAAGTCCTACCACTCAAGCTGTCAACACAGCTTTACACGCAGGCTCAACAACCTTTCACTCAGGCAACAATGCCTTACAAAGATATAATAGAGTTTGAGCTAGATACAAAAGACAAAAAGTTTACTCTTAGGTCTTCTGAATCCTTTCTTCAGATCTGAAAACAACAGCTTCAGATTTGTATCACCTTGATCTTCTCCTTCAGCAAAGCAGAAGATCAACTTGCCCTTCTTGAGTTTGTACAGGAAGAGCTAACTAATCTCCCTTAGAAGATTAACTTCAGCTGCAGAGAACAACTTCAACTGGCTGAAACGTGAATGCTCGATTGCGGCGTACAGCAAAGGCTTTTTCAATCGAACAGTATACCTTCAGAAGGCTTCAACGGCTATATCGATCCTGCTGACACAGTATGGGTCAGATTGGAGTTGCTTTTCCCTCTCAATTGTCGTTTACGCCGAAAGCAGATCCCGTCAGCACATTTGGATCTGTCTCAGCGGTTGGGCTGAGACAGCATCCAGTCTCAGCGGTTGGGCTGAGACTGCTTCCAGTCTCAGCGGTAGCTCTAGTCCCCTTTTCAGCGGTTGCTCCAGTCTCCTTCTTAGTGGATCCGCTGAGATGTCTCCTTGTCTCAGCGGTTATGACCCTTCGTCTCAGCGGATCTGCTGAGACAGATCTTCATCTCCTTGTGGATGGTTTCTTCTCATCTAAGGCCATGTTTGGCCCTTCCTTTTGAGTTACCTGTGCCTGTATATCCTACACAAGTATAGCTTTGTTAAATACAATATGTCCTTAGCATTGAGAGTGATGCCTCTTCAAATCAAGGTAATATTGAGGGCAATATACCCAACAGAGGTCCCAATCAATGAGAATTAACAAAAATGTGGCTGGTTCACTGTTTGGACCAGTCTCACTAAATCCGACCTACAAAGGGATACAGGTCACCGTTTGGTTTGATTTTAATTTCTAAATTAAGTAGACTCAAGGATCTACAAGTTATATCTCTAGCCATTTTTCATTTTTCAGCTTCTAAGGGCCTCAAAATCAGCCTACAAAATCGGACAAAAAGTGTGACAGGTTATATATTTATAAATTCCTAATTATATGATGGTCTGCGGGTAGTCATTTTATCCAGATCGGACGGCAGGGACTCATCGTCCTCGATGGTTTGACATCCGCGATTTCGCCGCCCTGGAGCCCCTTTCGAGCTGGTTTCCGGCCGATCTACACTGGCTCCGGCGAAACCCTCCCGTCATCACCTTTGCCAGACCTAGGGCTACCCTTCGGCGGTGGCCGTTTGGCCTGAGGTGGCCGAGACTAGCTCGGGTTTGCCATAGCAAGTAATGAATTTGACGAGGAATAGAAGGGAATACTAGCACAGGAGGAGGGGGGAAGGAACTTGCCATGATAGAAGCTTGAAGTTGAGGGAAGCTCGGGTTTGCCATGGCCGACCACTCCTCTTGATCACCTTGCCATTTTCTTGATCGTCCATCGTTTTCTTTGATCCAAAACTCGATTCCCACTCCTTTCCACCTTCTGAAGCTGATGGTGAGGTTAGTTTGGAGTGGGGAAGGCTCTAAATGGAGTTCCCATTAAGGGGATTTCGGCCAAGCCTTGGAAGCTCCTCCTTGGCTCCATTTGGCATCAATCTAACAAGAAAATGGCTGGAATTCATGATGGTAGCTGGGAGAAGGCATGTGGAGTGTGAATTGAAGCCATGTGGCATTCATCCCATGAATTCATGGTTGGCTCTTTCCAAAATTTGGGGATTTCTCCAAATTACCCCCTTGCATGGCATCTATTTTTGAAATCTGAGGCTGGCCATGGAAATTAGCGCCTTAGGATGCTGGGTGGGCCTTGAGTCAAGGTCTTAGCTCAATTGGATGGGGTTTAATTTCACTTTGAGCCTAATTTAGGCTTATTTCACCAAGTGTTGACTTTTAGGTTGACTTGGTCAAATAGTGAGTTGACTAGTCCAATGTGTTGGTCTTGAGTCCCTTGACACCACCCAATGTTGATTGGGTCATGGTGGTGCCCCAATTGGGTAAATTTTGCGAATATGTGTGATTTTGACCAAAATTGGGGGAAAGTTGACTTTGGTCGAATTGGACCAATTAATGACCAATATATGGGGCTTTTGGGTCCATTGCACCCCAACTATGGTTTGTAATACATTTGTGGGGTTAATTTGATCATTTGAACCCTAATTGACCCTTAATTGAGTGGTTTGACTTATTTGGGCATAAAGTTGACTTTAGCCAAATTGATCAATTGGGTTGACCCCAATGGGTCCTGAATGACCCAAGGGATTCCCCATGGGGTTTAGGGAGTGTTAGTGGGGCCCACTTGTCATTTTGAAGCTAAAAAAATCAAACCCTAAGCCTTGGGCCCAATTTGGCTATTTGTACACCAAGATGATTTTTACCTATTCACCTTGGTTCTTAGGGCCAGTTTGGCCTCTTAGAGCAATTTCATGACCCTGTCATGACAGAATGCACCTCTGGGGTCTAGTTGTTCTGGAGATGTTACAAATGATTTATTTTATGTGATTTGTTTTTTCAATTTTCTTCTAAATCAAATAGAGCAGGTTAACATTTATATCACCACCCTGGTAATTGATGGCTTGAAGGATCATAGACTTATATTTCCATCTGTTTAGCATCTCAACTATAATGAATTTGCATAGTAAATTTTGTCAGACATAATAATTTTACCCAAACTATTGGGTTGTATTGATTTTTTTTTGGGATTTCTCTATGCACTATCGGCTCAATAAATGACAAAATTCTTATGATATGAAGTATCCAAAGAAAATAGCTCTTTATGAGTATATTCGCAATTCCTCTCCACCTATAAACTCATTCAAGAGCCTTATTGATCAAGGTGAAAATTCCAATCTCTAGCCTTTTAAAATTTACGGTCCATAATGTTGAGTAACCACTTCTTGTCTCATTACTTTGCAATATATTTTTTCAATTTTTGTGATCAGAACTTGGTTAATGTGATGTTTTCAATTTCTCCAGCACTATCTTATTATTCAGAATGTTTGCAAGCATCTTCCTCCATGATTAATTATTAGTGTTTTGTTGTTGTTGTGAGGACTAAAAGTTCATCAAAATTGTAACTAGAACACACACACATATATTGATCAAGATTGTGTTTTTATTTACCTTATCTCTTAATGATGGTGCTTATATTTGCATCCATTTACTACCCCTACTGCAATGAAATTGCATAGTAAATTTTTTCTAACTTTGATCTTTATGATAATCTTGCAGAAGATTGAGAAGAAGATGATGATATTATTGAGGGCACCTGGAATGATGACATTGAAGATGTTTTTATGCATGCAGTATTATTCTGATGCCCTAAATGAGGGCACTAATCTCAATGACCTTATGGAAAAGCTTTATTCGTGCTTCAAGGCAGCCCAACAAGGAGGACGGGGTATCTTTTCTCCAACCTCACTAATTATATTTATATGTACAAGGAGCAAGGTTTTTTCCGCTTCAAGCTCTCTATAGTATTTTGTCACTTTGAAATTCCTTATACTTTTCCCCCCTTAAATTTGAGATGTTGGGGTTAACGATGTGATGCAGGCTACCGAGTTCTAAGTGAACGTAGTGACCGGGTTTGTTGCTACGACAACTTAGATGTTTAATTCTAGCGCCCACAGATTAACACTCAATCACAAAGAAAATGCAAGAGAGAAACAATTGCCCAAAACGAAGGTTCTCTATGCCTCTTGAGATCTTACGAGGGCTATATGCCAACGTCCGATCAAGCGAAATGGACCCACACGATCCACACGAAGCAAGAGAGAAACACTTGCTAAACGAAGGGTCGCTAAACCTTTATAGATCGTACAAGGGCTAGGTGCCAATGTCCGAATCAAGCGAAAGGGACCCACCCGATCCGTTCGATTTGCAGAAATAAAGTTAAAGTAATTAACTAAGCAATATTCCGTAGTTTCAATCGCATGCGCTATCAAGATCAACGCCACCGAATTAAAATGAAGGGATCTAAAAATTAGTCCAAAAATAATCTCAACAAAAATTAGCTTGAGCAATACCGGATCTACAAAATTATTAAATTCATTTGATTTAACAAGCGGGAGGCTTTTGAGCGAGGTAGCGAAGTTCCAATGTTGTCCAAGAATTACGCCAAAATCGTCCACCAATTTTGTGATCCGAGAAGAAAATGCACAAGGGAAGTAGAGAAGTTCCTTACCCAACCGGAGAAGATGAAGCGGCGGCGAGCACCCACCACGGGATTCTACCGTAGGTTACGGACGGCGTCGGAGGCGCGTTCCACCGGAGTCACACCGAGGAGGGATTCCCAAGGGAGGGGCGGCTTTGATGGCAGCGGGCAGGAGACGGGAGGCGGCCAGTCGAGTCTCGCGGCCGGAGACAGAGGGAGGGGCGGCCTTGGCAGCTGCGGGCTGGAGGGGGGGGGGGGTGGCTTGCCGAAGCTCACGACAGGAGGAGGGGAAGGGGAGGCGAGTCTCACGCCGGAGTGCGAGGGGAGGCGGCTGCTTCTCACGGTTTTTTTTGTTCTCAATCTTGTCCTCTATTAAGCAAATAAGAGGATATAAATAGTTTGTTACAACAAAATGCCAACCACACATCACCGCGGTCTCATCCAGACCGTTACAAATAAAAATATAGATACTGAAATTAAAATAGTTTTTAACTGAAATAACTATTAAATAAAACGCGTAACACGCCACGACGCGTGTTAAATTATGAAGAAGAGGATTGCGGTCGCGGGCGAAGATTGTAGCAGCGGAAGTTGCGGCGAGTGTCATCGTTACGCCGCGAAGCTTTGGTGTTGCGCCGAGAGTCTTTAGATAAGGGCGGTTCGGGATCATCATCAACATCGACTCCACCGATTGCTCCATCAATTCTCCACTGCTCGAAAGCACTCATCACCGATGAGTGGTCCGAGAAGTAACGATGGAGGAGATCAGCATCCATGCGCAACAGCTCTGCGTCGGTCACCCACGAGTCATCGGAGGTAGGACGGTCGCGCTAATGGACAAGGAAGCGGCGTGTAGCGCCCTGGTTGGAAGGAAGAACGTCATCCGCGACAATCCTGTCAGGCACAACAAAAGACTGGGGAACTTGGGAACAGATTAGTGCGAGCATCAGATAAAACAACGCAATCATCAACTGAAGTAAGTACAGTAGAATCCGTGGAGGAGTGACCCAACTCATTCCTAATCCCAAGAGACGAAGGGGGAAAAGAAGGTGTAGACGAAGAGAGGTTTGCTGGAAGTGGAGAGACATATGGCGTTAAGTTGGAAACATTGAATGTAGGGGAAACTCCCCAATCAGCCGGCAAATCCAAAACCACCGCATTGTTACCCAAGCATTTAATAATCTTGAAGGGCCGGCTCGCCTAGGGGCCAACTTTTTAATGGTGCCCGAAGGTAACCGATCTGGGATTAAGTGGACCAAAACAAGGTCACCAACATTAAAATTAGAAGGACGCCAATCTAAGTTAGCATGTGACTGGAAAGACTCGTATTGACTGGCTAACTTATCTTGAATTTGTTTGTACAAATCATGAACGTGTTCGGTGAATGTTTGTGCAAAGTGGTTCGATTTATAAGTTGGCGGAAGTGGTACCAAATCAAGCGGCACAGGGGCCTTGTAACCATGCACAATTTCATTAGCCGATAATCCCGTAGATCGATTCTTAGAGTTGTTATACGCTAGTTGAGCATGTGGTAGGATCAAATCTCACGTGCCTTTGTGATCGCCCACAAGGCAACGCAGTAACGAACCTAAACTCCTATTGACTACTTCCGTTTGGTCATCCGTCTGGGGGTGGTAGACCGTAGAAAACAGTAGCTTGGGACCCATGAGTTTCCATAAAGTAACTCGTAAATCGCACGTCACGATCTGACATGATAGTCTTCGGCACTCCCCTATGGCTAACGACCTCTTTGAAAAATAACTTGGCGATGTGGGAAGCATCGCTAGGCTTGCTACATGGAATAAAGTAGGCCATCTTGGAGAAGCGGTCTACCACGACGAAGATAGAATCATGTCTCCGAATCGTGGGTGGCAGACCTAACACGAAATCCATACTGACATCCTCCCATGGGATGGAGGGGTTTGGGAGAGGGGTATATAACCCAACATTCGTTTTGTTTCCCTTTGCTAGTTGACACGTGCGGCAGCTTTTAATAACCTTAGTAACTAGTGACTTAAGGTGTGACCAATAAAATTTGTCTTCAACTAACGTAATAGTCTTGTCACGCCCAAAGTGACCACCAAGGCCACATCCATGCAACTCCTACACTATGAAATCGCGAAGGGAAGAGCGCGGGATACACAGCTTAGAATGCCGAAATAGATAACCGTCCCGAAGAGAATACACTGAAATGGTGGGGGGGGGGGGGGGGGGGATTCGTCTTGGGTGGCTAAGTAGATATCTTAAAGTACGGGCAGTCCGCATACTCCTCTTTAATGTGCTCAAAACCTATGACCTTTACCTCCATTGTGGTCAGCAATAAGGAGACGTGGCTAAGGGCATCGGCCACACGGTTCTGGGTTCCCTTAAGGTGCTTGAGGACAAACGTGTATACTTGTAGAAAGAAACCCATTTCGCATGCCGAGGGTTGATTTTAGTTTGGGAATTTATGAACTGTAAGGCTTCATGATCCGATAACAAGACAAACTCCTTGGGAAGGAGGTAGTGGCGCCAATGGTGGAGGCATCGAATCACAGCATAAAACTCCCTATCATAATTTGAGTAGTTTAGTTTTGAACCGGACAGCTTCTCACTAAAGTATCCCACTGGATGGCCCTCATGGCTCAACACCCCGCCAATACCTACTCTCGACGCATCGCAGGCAAGCTCAAAGATCTTACTAAAATCGGGGAGGCGATGAATGGGTGCCTCCGTCATTTTATCTTTGACAAGTTGGAAGGCACGGGCCGCGGACTTCGTCCATTCCAACTCTCCCTTCTTTAAGCACTCGGTGATGGGGGGCATGATGCTACTGAAATCTCTAATAAAACGGCGATAGAAGGTGGTTAGGCCGTGAAAACTACGCACGTCTCGAATGTTGGACGGCTCGGTCCAATCCCGGATGGCTTGGATCTTTTTAGGGTCTACGTGGATGCCCTCGGGGCTCACTATATAACCCCAAAACTCGACCGACCTCACGCTAAAAGTGCACTTCTTGAGGTTCAGGTACAGGGTCTCCTGTTGAAGGGTCGTGAATACGAGGCGTAAATGGGACGCGTGATCAGTAGGT
This sequence comes from Dactylorhiza incarnata, assembly GCA_033032865.1. Lineage (NCBI taxonomy): Eukaryota > Viridiplantae > Streptophyta > Magnoliopsida > Asparagales > Orchidaceae > Dactylorhiza > Dactylorhiza incarnata. The sequence goes on along the minus strand of JAWHQI010001543.1, from coordinate 7,972 downwards.
GACGTACTATAGACCAAGATGTCATCAAAATACAGAACGATGAATTTACCCATATATGGTCTGAATACATGGGTCATCATGTGAGAGAACGTGCTAGGCGCGTTGGATAACCCAAACGGCATGACTAACCACTCGTACAACCCGTCCTTCGATTTGAAGGCGGTCTTCCACTCGTCACCTTCCCGAATCCGGATTTGATGATATCCACTTCTAAGGTCTAACTTCGTGAAAATTGTGGCCCCTGCTAACATGTCCAACAGATCATCTAATCGGGGTATGGGGAATCGGTACTTTACGGTGATCTTGTTGATAGCACGACTATCAACGCACATCCGCCATGTGTCGTCCTTCTTTGGGGAAAGTAAGGATGGGACTGCACACGGGCTAATGCTATGCCTAATGAACCCCTTCTGTAGAAGGTCCGAAATCTGGGCCTGCAATTCCTGGTGGGCGGCGGGGTTCAGGCGGTAATGAGGGAGGTTCGGTAGTGATGAACCCGGAACCAAATCTATGGCGTGTTGAATATCACACGCCGACGGTAACTTCAAAGGTAATTCCTCCGGGTAGACATCCTTATATTCTACCAACAACTCCCTCAACTCTACGGGTATATCTCCCAAGTTGTCAGCCTCTTCTGTGGCTAACAAGCAGACTAACGCGTACATAACTCCGCCAACAAACGACTCTCGCGTGAACTCCTGCCTACCTAACAAACTCAGTGTCTTCCGCTCAATCGGAAGGGTAGTGTCCTTCGAGGAACCTGACGGTTCCTTGGGTGGAGTAGGCTTTAGAGTAACCTTCTTCCCCTTATGCTGGAACTCGTACGTGTTGGCTCGCCCATGATGAGTAACGTCTCGGTTATAAAGCCATGGGCATCCCAAAAGGACATGACACACATCCATAGGGATAACGTCGCACCAAATCTGATCCGAATAAGACTTGACCGTAATGGGAGCCAAGCACCTTTTGGTGACGGGGAGGGACATTTTATTTATCCAAGCCACCTAATATGGTGAGGGGGTGAGGCTCCGTAACCAACGACATATGTGAGATCGCACTTTTAGACACTACATTCATGCAGCTACCACTATCGATAATCAACTTAAATAACTTCTCGCCACTCTTAAATATCAACGAGAATATGTTGGTCCTATTCCAATCATCCAAAGAGCGAGGGGTGGTAAGGATGCACCGCATAACCATTAAATGAGGGTCGTCTTCCAAATCACTTGGTACGCCTTCTAAATCCGACTCATCTGTGGCCTCATAAATATAATCAGGCCCATCACTCGTAGGCTCAACTAGTGCTAAAGTCCGAGTTTTGGTTGGGCACTCAATAGCGTAGTGGCCGGTTACTCCGCACTGATAACATGTGGCCCTTTCCTTACTAATTTTTCCTACGGGAATGCACTCCCCGGACGGGTTTCTAGCGTCTCTAGCGGTGATGACAATGTTGGATGAGTCCCTGGTCTTGAATTTACCCTTATCCTTATAGGTGGAGGTAGTGGTCGCGTCCTTGCCCTTATAGGAATAGTGCTTGGCCTTAGACTTGGAGGCGAGGTGCTTCTCGATATCAAGGGCGGCGTTGAATGTAGTGTTTAGGTCTGTATGACCGTAAGGCAAAAGTTTCCTTTGGATATCATAACTAAGACCTTTACGGAATCTAGATAACGTGACCTCGTGCATCTCCTGGACATCACAACGAACCATCTTGTCCTTCAGGTCGCCCATGTAATCGGCGACAGACCGCTCGCCTTGGCGAAGGGAGGCTAGATTGTCAAACATCTGGGTGCGATGATAAGCAGGGACATATTGGTCCTTCAAGAGATTTTTCATGACAACCCAACCGATCAGAGGGACACCGTCTACGGCTCCCAAGTACCGCCGGCACCGACGGCCCAGGACCGTCAACAGACCTACTGGCACCGCCGGTTAAGCCTCACCCCGAAGGGTTAACCACAAGCCTGCAGGCCGTGCACCCCAACCCCTCTCTGGCCCACCACAGGGCCCAGCGGGTTGTTGGAGACATACAGTCTCCCTTCGGTGAGAAGTGAGCCAGTTAAGCGGCAGCACGTGTGCACTTTTTGTAACGATACTGGCAAGGACCGTCAACACATGACCTACAAGCCCAGTACCGCCGGCACCGACGGCCCAGGACCGTCAACAGACCTACTGGCACCGCCGGTTAAGCCTCACCCCAACGGGTTAACCACAAGCCTGCAGGCCGTACACCGCAACCCCTCTCTGGCCCACCACAGGGCCCAGCGGGTTGTTGGAGACATATAGTCTCCCTTCGGTGAGAAGTGAGCCATTTAAGCGGCGGCACGTGGACTTCCCAGGAGGTCACCCATCCCGTGACTACTCCAGCCCGAGCACGCTTAACTACGGAAAACTTTCACTTCTCATCACCAACTGAGCTCTGGAGTAGTCACGGGATGGGTGACCTCCTGGGAAGTCCACGTGCCGCCGCTTAACTGGCTCACTTCTCACCGAAGGGAGACTGTATGTCTCCAACAACCCGCTGGGCCCTGTGGTGGGCCAGAGAGGGGTTGGGGTGTACGACCTGCAGGCTTGTGGTTAACCCGTTGGGGTGAGGCTGAACCGGCGGTGCCAGTAGGTCTGTTGATGGTCCTGGACCGTCGGTGCCGGCGGTACTGGGCTTGTAGGTCATGTGTTGACGGTCCTGGCCAGTACCGTTACAAACAGTGCACTTTTGGTAACGATACTGGCAAGGACCGTCAACACATGACCTACAAGCCTAGTACCGCCGGCACCGACGGCCGAGGACCATCAACAGACCTACTGGCACCGCCGGTTAAGCCTCACCCCGAAGGGTTAACCACAAGCCTACAGGCCGTGCACCCCAACCCCTCTCTGGCCCACCACAGGGCCCAGCGGGTTGTTGGAGACATACAGTCTCCCTTCGGTGAGAAGTGAGCCAGTTAAGCGGCGACACGTGGACTTCCCAGGAGGTCACCCATCCCGTGACTACTCCAGCCCGAGCACGCTTAACTACGGAATACTTTCACTTCTCATCACCAACTGTTGACAGTCTCCCTTAACTGGCTCACTTCTCACCGAAGGGAGACTGTATGTCTCCAACAACCCGCTGGGCCCTGTGGTGGGCCAGAGAGGGGTTGGGGTGCACGGCCTGCAGGCTTGTGGTTAACCCTTCGGGGTGAGGCTTAACCGGCGGTGCCAGTAGGTCTGTTGACGGTCCTGGGCCGTCGGTGCCGGTGGTACTGGGCTTGTAGGTCATGTGTTGACGGTCCTTGCCAGTATCGTTACAAAAGTAGTTGGTAGCACGTCAGTCTTACTTTTGTAACGGTCTCCCCAGCATACAGCTCGCAAGGACGACCGCCGGCACCCCCAGCATCCAGCTCGAAAGGGTTAAGCCTAACCAAATGGGCTGCAGCTTATGCACCCCAACCCCTCTCTGTCCCACCACAGGGCCCCGCAGGTTGTTGGAGGCCGCAACCCCCCTTTGATGAGAATTGAGCCAGTTAAGCGGCAGCGCGTGGACTTCCCAGGAGGTCACCCATCCCAGTACTACTCCAGCCCGAGCACGCTTAACTATATAGTTCTTTCACTTCTCATCACCAATTGAGTTGCAGCTCAATTGGTGATGAGAATTGAAAGTATTCCGTCACAAAAAGCTGCAGCTCATTTGGTGATGAGAATTGAAAGAACTCCGTAGTTATGCGTGCTCGGGCTGGAGTAGTCATGGGATGGGTGACCTCCTGGGAAGTCCACGTGCCGCCGCTTAACTGTCTCACTTCTCACCGAAGGGAGACTGTATGTCTCCAACAACCCGCTGGGCCCTGTGGTGACCTACAAGCCCAGTACCGCCGGCACCGACGGCCCAGGACCGTCAACAGACCTACTGGCACCCCCGGTTCAGCCTCACCCCAACGGGTTAACCACAAGCCTGCAGGCCGTACACCCCAACCCCTCTCTGGCCCACCACAGGGCCCAGCGGGTTGTTGGAGACATACAGTCTCCCTTCGGTGAGAAGTGAGCCAGTTAAGCGGCGGCACGTGGACTTCCCAGGAGGTCACCCATCCCGTGACTACTCCAGCCCGAGCACGCTTAACAACGGAATACTTTCACTTCTCATCACCAATTGAGCTGCAACTCAATTGGTGATGAGAAGTGAAAGAACTATATAGTTAAGCGTGCTCGGGCTGGAGCAATTCTGGGATGGGTGACCTCCTGGGAAGTCCACGCGCTGCCGCTTAACTGGCTCAATTCTCATCAAAGGGGGGCTGCGACCTCCAACAACCCGCTGGGCCCTGTGGTGGGACAGAGAGGGGTTGGGGTGCATGGGCTGCAGCCCATTTGGTTAGGCTTAACCCTTTCGAGCTGGATGTTGGGGGTGCCGGCGGTCGTCCTTGCGAGCTGTATGCTGGGAAGACCGTTACAAAAAGTGCAATCTTGGTGAAAGGACTTTTTGTAACGGTCTCCCCAGCATACAGCTCGCAAGGACGACCGCCGGCACCCCCAGCATCCAGCTCGAAAGGGTTAAGCCTAACCAAATGGGCTGCAGCCCATGCACCCCAACCCCTCTCTGTCCCACCACAGGGCCCAGCGGGTTGTTGAAGGCCGCAGCCCCCCTTTGATGAGAATTGAGCCAGTTAAGCGGCAGCGCGTGGACTTCCCAGGAGGTCACCCATCCCGTGACTACTCCAGCCCGAGCACGCTTAACTACGGAATACTTTCACTTCTCATCACCAACTTCTCGGCACGTGGACTTCCCAGGAGGTCACCCATCCCGTGACTACTCCAGCCCGAGCACGCTTAACTACGGAATACTTTCACTTCTCACCGAAGGGAGACAGTATGTCTCCAACAACCCGCTGGGCCCTGTGGTGGGCCAGAGAGGGGTTGGGGTGCACGGCCTGCAGGCTTGTGGTTAACCCGTTGGGGTGAGGCTGAACCGGCGGTGCCAGTAGGTCATGTGTTGACAGTCCTGGGCCGTCGGTGCCGGCGGTACTGGGCTTGTAGGTCTTGTGTTGACGGTCCTGGCCAGTACCGTTACAAAAAGTGCACTTTTGTAACAGTCCTGGCCTGCCACGCAGCTACAGACGACTACCGGCACCGACGGTCCAGCCTGACCCGGGGTTTGAGCGGGGGTCTTTCTGTTCGTCGTTTAGGCCTTCCCTCTCTTGTGGGTAAGGATTCAGTTTCTGTTGTTGTAGCTTTTCTTTTTGGCTGTTGACTCTTTTCCTGCGGGTTCGTGTCAGTTGTTGGCGCCCGTATGGCTTTTGCTTGGTTTACTTGCTGATGCTGCTGCTAGCTTCCTTACTGCTACTTAGTTATTTTGTATTAGTACACTCTGGGAAAAGCCTATTTTTTGCTGAATATTAATGCAGTTCTTTTAGCAATATAAAAAGTTGTTCTTTTAACCGTTTGTCGTATTTACTACTAAGTATCACCTATTTGCAAAGGCGTAAACCTAAATAAAAGAAATGATAATTCTTTATTCTATACTAAATGTAGATCGGTGATCGCCCTGGAGACGTCTCTGGTCTTCATCGCCGTTAGGATTAAACTGAACATATTTTCTTCCGTTGTGTACGCATATCTTTGATAAAGAGCGGCTATGTAAACCGCAGGGCCGAGGGGCACGGCTTCCTAATCTAATAAAAATAATCTTAAAGATAATGTTTTTATTAATTCATATCTTTTCTCGTAAAATTGTTCGTTAGAGTGCTCGCCTGAACGTCTGTAGTTGTCCCCTACAGGACGTGGCATCATGACGCGTGTCTTCCCCTTTACTCTGATATTATAATTTATTTCGGGAAAATACGGGTTGTGACAGTTGCAGCTCAGTTGGTGATGAGAAGTGAAAGTATTCCGTAGTTAAGCGTGCTCGGGCTGGAGTAGTCACGGGATGGGTGACCTCCTGGGAAGTCCACGCGCTACCGCTTAACTGGCTCAATTCTCATCAAAGGGGGGCTGCGGCCTCCAACAACCCGCTGGGCCCTGTGGTGGGACAGAGAGGGGTTGGGGTGCATGGGCTGCAGCCCATTTGGTTAGGCTTAACCCTTTCGAGCTGGATGCTGGGGGTGCCGGCGGTCGTCCTTGCGAGCTGTATGCTGGGGAGAGACCGTTACAAAAGTGCAATCTTGGTGAAAGGACTTTTTGTAACGTTCTCCCCAGCCATACAGCTCGCAAGGACGACCGCCCGGCACCCCCCAGCATCCCAGCTCGAACGGGTTAAGCCTAACCAAATGGGCTGCAGCCCATGCACCCCAACCCCTCTCTGTCCCACCACAGGGCCCAGTGGGTTGTTGGAGGCCGCAGCCCCCCTTTGATGAGAATTGAGCCAGTTAAGCGGCAGCGCGTGGACTTCCCAGGAGGTCACCCATCCCAGAATTGCTCTAGCCCGAGGCACGCTTAACTACAAGATTGCACTTTTTGTAACGGTCTCCCCAGCATACAGCTCGCAAGGATGACCGCCGGCACCCCCAGCATCCAGCTCGAAAGGGTTAAGCCTAACCAAATGGGCTGCAGCCCATGCACCCCAACCCCTCTCTGTCCCACCACAGGGCCCAGCGGGTGTTGGAGGCCGCAGCCCCCCTTTGATGAGAATTGAGCCAGTTAAGCGGCAGCGCGTGGACTTCTCATCAAAGGGGGGCTGCGGCCTCCAACAACCCGCTAGGCCCTGTGGTGGGACAGAGAGGGGTTGGGGTGCATGGGCTGCAGCCCATTTGGTTAGGCTTAACCCTTTCGAGCTGGATGCTGGGGGTGCCGGCGGTCGTCCTTGCGAGCTGTATGCTGGGGAGACCGTTACATTGGAGGTGTTTGCCGTTCGTCGGCCATACTTGATGAGGATGACGTGTGATATGGGTGATCAGATCTAGTGGGCATGCGAAGCGTAACAATAGATTTTTTTTTATATTTGTGCGCTACAGACCTAGAGCGGATCAGACCAAATTAAGAAATTTGGTGAACCTATCTCTGATACCAAAATTGATGCAGGCTACCGAGTTCTAAGTGAACGTAGTGACCAGGTTTGTTGTTACGACAACTTAGACGTTTAATTCTAGCGCGTGCAGATTAACACTCAATCCTAAAGAAAAGGCAAGAGAGAAACAATTGCCCAAAACGAAGGTTCGCTACGCCTCTTGAGATCTTACGAGGGCTATATGCCAACATCCGATCAAGCGAAAGGGACCCACACGATCCGCACCAAGCAAGAGAGAAACACTTGTTAAACAAAGGGTCGCTAAACCATTATAGATCGTATAAGGGCTAGGTGCCAATGTCCGAATCAAGCGAAAAGGACCCACCGATCTGTTCGATTTGAAGAAATAAAATTAAAGTAATTAACCAAGCAATATTCCATAGTTTCAATCGCATGCGCTATCAAGATCAACGCCACCGAATTAAAATGAAGGGACTACAAATTAGTCCAAAAATAATCCCAACAAAAATTAGCTTGAGCAATACTGGATCTACAAAATTATTAAATTCATTTGATTTAACAAGCGGACGACTTTTGAGCGAGGCGGCGAAGTTCCAATGCTGCCCAAGAATTACGCCAAAATCGTCCACCAATTTTGTGATCCGACGAGAGAAGAAAACGCACAAGGGAAGTAGAGAAGTTTGTTACCCAACCGGAGAAGATGAAGCGGTGGTGAGCACCCACCACGGGATTCTACCGTAGGTTACGGACGGCGTCGGAGGCGCATTCCACCGGAGTCACACCGAGGAGGATTCCCAAGGGAGGGATGACTTTGACGGCGTCGGGCAGGAGACGGGAGGCGGCCAGTCGAGTCTCACGGCCGGAGACAGAGGGAGGGCGGCCTTGGCAGCTGCGGCTGGAGGGGGGGGGGGGGGGGGGCGGTGGCTTGCCGAAGTTCACGACAGGAGGAGGGGAATGTTGGAGCCTATGTTGCATCTCTTGGTTTGAGAATAACAAATACCGTGTTGTATTTGATCTAGTCTTTTGTGTGTTTATAGTGTC
>JAWHQI010001542.1:0-69660 GCA_033032865.1 Dactylorhiza incarnata | reverse complement strand
TTTGGTTATTAAATGTAGTTCTTTGACATTATAAAAAAAAGAGTTGTTTTTTAATCCTTGTCGTATCTTCTACTAAATATCACTTATTTGCAAAGGCGTAAACCTAAATAAAAATGAAAATCCTTTTATTATATACTAAATGTAGATCGTGTGATCGCCCTGGGGACGTCTCTGGTCTTCCAGCGCACGTTAGGATGAACCTAGTTTTCCTCCGTTGCGTACACTTATTCTTTTAATAAAGAACGCCTTAGCGAATCGCAGGACCGAGGGGCACAGTTTCCTTCCTCTTTAAACAAATATAAACCTTAAAAGATAATCCCTTTTTAAATAAAGTCATTTCTATTGCAAAATGTTCGTTGAATGGTCGCCCGACGGCCTGAACGTCTGTACTTGCCCCTACAGGACGTGGCATCACGACGCGTATTGTTTCCCTTACTCTGATACTACATTCTATTTCGGGGAAAAATCGGGGTTGTGACAGAGTTGGTATCAGAGCAGAGGTTAGCCGGGTTGCTGGAAATGGTCTGGTTGGCCATGGTTTAACCGTCCAGTGAGATCGTTAATCATTGCATGCACTCACCGATGCCGGTCATCGGTAGATCTTGGCTGAAGCACGACCACTACACTCACCTCATAAGCATGAAAGAAGTATACGGGACATATTATGTAGTATGGGATGCATAATATGTGTCTGTATATGGATCCCATAGGTGACAACATGCGACTGTTATGTAGTATGAGATGCATAACGTAGGTCGCATGCGTGCGTCCATTAGATTTTCCTTTTCGTTGCATGCGATAATATGTAGTATGTGATGCATAAGATCGCATGTGTACGCCGCTTATAGCATGCATTAAGGCCTTTTCTTAGTTTGCATAGCACTACATGCATAGCATAACATTGCATAAGCACACGTGTCAAGCTAGAGATCTACACGATGAGCACATGTACACCCATGATTTCAAAGGTAAGATTTTAAGTTTATGTGTCATACGGGAGAGCGTGCACGAGAGGTAAAGGATGGTACACCATCCTGAGTATAGCGTGATATATGTATTTACTTTTCCCAGAGAAAAAAAACAGTAGCAAAAGCAAGTATTTGTATGTCTTCATTCGTAGATGTCTGAATCCAGTCTTATCTTGCTGTTTGAAATTGTTCCTGTAGGTATGCTTACAGGCGTCGGCCTGCGAATCCTGTTCCCCAGTCTAAGGGCGAGACATGGCAGTTGCGCATAGCGAGGCAGTGATTGAAGAGCTGCGTCTGAATAACAAAAGACTTTGACGCGGAAGTGTGTGCGCGATGCAGGAGCAGATACAGACGTTGTTGACTCACCTCAGCGGCAGGGCGGCAGCAACCCGTGGCTAGTCAGCCAGAAGCTGCCCGTCCTGCACCCCTAGTTCCCCTGTGTTGCGTTGCCGCCAGAAATGAACTTTATCACGCTTTTCCAGAGGCTTAGGACCCCCGAACTTATGACGGGAGGGCGGACTTCATGTGCTCGATGATTGGATCCTGGCGATGGAGAAGATGTTTCTCGTATTCTGGCGCGTCGCGCGGACCAGAAGGTCATGATTGCTGCCTTCCAGCTGAAGGTTTGGCAAGGAGCTGGGTGGATCCGGGAAGAAGGAGGCTCTGGTAGAAGCTGCTCGTAGGAGCAGTTCAAGGGGAGGCTGTTGAAGATGTTCTTGCCTTCAGTGGAGCAAGACCGCCTGATGAATAGCTATTTGCATTTCAAGCAGCGACAGCTCTACTCAGTCAGGTAGGAGAGTATGAGGTCGAGTTTTCCACAGTTGAGCAGGTTCGCCCTGGATTTTGTTGCTTCTGAGGAAATCGGGTGAGAGAGATTCTGGGAGGTCTCCGAAGCGAGATCTAGCTTCAGTTGGGCAGCGCTTACCGGTCCGTGAGCTTCGCGGAGGCAGTGGAGGCCACTCTGAAGGTAGAAAGCGATCGAGAATGCCAGAAATCGAGGGAAGGAATCGAGAAGGGAAAGAGGAAAGCCGACGATGGAGGCAGCCTTGCTCCAGGTAAGAAGGGCAAGTGGTTTGCAGTTTTTGCGGCCGTGTGGGCCATCCACATGAGAAATGTTTCAAGAGGCTAGACGCACAGAGCAGCTTCAGGTTATGGCTCTGCAGGGTGCTCCGAAGGATATTGTTTTGCTCTTCGTGCAAGCGGAGGGGGCACGACGAAAGTCGTTGCTGGTCAAAGGGCAAGGTTTGTTATCAGTGCGGACAGAAGGGACATGTGAAGTCCAAGTGCCCGCAGCTTCAGTCGACTGGCCAGCAGCTTGCCCTCCCAGCCATGGCACCGCGCACCCCCGCTCAGCAGCAGCTGATGATCGAGGAAAGGCAAAGCTAAATGCAGTGACAAAGGACGAGGCGCAGTGCTCGAACCAGGTGATATCAGGTTTGTTTTCGTCTTCGCTATAGTTTAACTTTGTTATGTAGATTTGGATGTTAATAATGCCTCATTCGTGTCTTGTCGTGTCCATAACTACTCTCGTTAGGCGAGTTTAAAGGTTAGAGACTGTTGGGCGCACGTTCTGTTTGACTCGGGTGCCACCCACTCTTTTGTGGCCAGGAGGTTTGTTGATCGGCATCACTGGCCCAAGAGCGAGTTGATGGTCCGTTTCGTGTCAAAGTACCCGTTCGGCGATTAAGTGGTGTCGGATCTGTGGGTGAGGCAGTGTCCGATCATGTTGATGGATTTGTGAGCCATGGCAGATCTGATGGTGATCGTCTTGGAGGACTTTGACGTGATTTTGGGCATGAATTGGCTAGCCCGTTATGACGCCGTGATCCAGTGCAGGGACAAGCGTCTGGATTTCTTGATGGATGATGGCCAGCCCAGGAAGACGTGTTCGGTTCCCCGTGTCAGACTTCCTCAGTTATGTCAGTGGTCTGTGCCCAGGCTTTGGCAGAGTTTGATGGCCGGTCTGCCTTGTTTCTATTTTGCTTGCGGCATGTACGTCAGCGCCTTGTGTGGAGGACATTCCTGTGTGTGCGGGATTTCCCGGACATTTTTCCGAGAACCTTCCTGTCTCCCTCCGGAGCGGAGAGGTTGAGTTTGTGATAGATTTGGAGCCCGGGACCCGCCCTATTTTGAAGGCACCCTATCGTATGGCAACACGAGAGTTGGAGGAGCAGCCGCACTCAGCTGGAAGAGTTGCTGCAGCTTGGATTTATTAGGCCCGAGTTCATCGCCTTGGGGTGCGACCGTTCTGTTTTGTGAGAAGAAGGATGGGTCGATGAGCTTGCATCGATTACAGGGAGTTAAACAAGGTCACGATCAAAAACAGGTATCCGTTGCTGTGGATTGATGACTTGTTTCGACCAGTGCAGGGTAGCTGCGTGTTCTCAAAGATCGACCTCCGGTCCGGTTACCATCAGCTGAGGATTCGCGACTCAGAGACGTTCCGCGAACTGCTTTCCGGTCGCGTAACGGACATTTTGAGTTCTCTGGTGATGTCCTTTGGGCTGACGAATGCTCCGTCGGCTTTCATGGATCTGATGAACAGGGTGTTCCGAGACTCCTGGACCAGTTCGTAGTGGTCTTCATTGACGATGTGCTGATCTATCTTCGCGCGCGAGGAGGAGCATGCTCGACAATTGGGTTGGTGCGTCTACCTTGAGGGCACACAAGATGTATGCCAAGCTGAGCAAATGCGAGTTCTGGCTTTCGAAAGTGTCTTTTTGGGTCACGTCGTGGGGCAAGAGTGGCATCTCTGTGGACCCACCGAAGGTCGCTGCCGTTTTGGACTGAAGAGGCTGTCGTCGCCGAAGGAGATCGGCAGTTTTTCTGGGTTTAGGCGGTTTATTATCGGAGGTTTGTGGAGGGTTTTTCAGCCATTTCCGCGCCCTCTGACTAGGTTGACGCGGAGGAAGCGGCTTTCGATTGGAGCGAGCAGTGCGAGGAGGCCCTTCCAGGAGTTAAAGAGGAGGTTGTGTTCCGCACTAGTTTTGGCTCTCCCGGTTGAGGGAGTGGAGTTCCAGGTCTATGTCGATGCTTCGCTGTTAGGCCTTGGTTGTGTGTCCTCATGCAGGAGGGCAAGGTCATTGCGTATGGGTCACGGCAGCTAAAGGTGCATAAGCAGAATTACCCAACGCATGATTTGGAGTTTGCTGCGGTGATCTTTGCCTTGAAGCTGTGGAGGCATCTCTTGTATGGAGTGAAGTGCAAGATCTACTCAGATCACAAGAGCTTGATTTACGTATTCTCGCAGCGAGAGCTGAACCTGCGTCAGCGTCGATGGATGGAATATGTGGCTGATTATGATGTGGAGATCCTCTATCACCCCGGCAAGGAAAACGTAGTGGCGGATGCCCTGAGCAGGAAGTCAGCTTCTATTTTCGGACTCTCTGTGCAGTCCCTGTGGAGGAGTTCTTTCTGATGAGCATCACGGTGAAGCCCAGTGGTGGTCCGTCTCGTTTGTAGGTTGAGGAGCCGTCCTGGATTGTTTGGCAAAGTTGCACCAAAGGGATGATCTGGATTTGCAACACCTCCGGAGTAGAGCGGAGAGGGATGAGTTGCCAGATTCTCGATTGATGTGGAGGGTACTTTGAGGTACCGTGGCAGGCTGTGCATACCCGCAGAGGAGCAGATTCGGGAAAAAATTGTGAGGAGGCTCACGACTCCAGCCTATCCTATCATCCTGGCTCCACAAAGATGTATGCGACCTGAAGCAGATTGTGTGGTGGCCTGGCATGAAGGACGATATTGCAAGATGTTCTCGTGGCGCAGTGCCTACGCTTGTCAGCGTGTCAAGGCGGATCACAGGAGGCCTGGTGGCCAAGTTGACGCCGTTGGATATTCCCTTGTGGAAGTGGAGAGAGCATCTCCATGGACTTCATTACTGGATTGTCGAGGTCTCCGGGGGCATGATGCAGTGTGGGTCATCGTTGACAGGTTGACCAATGTGCTCACTTCGTGCCGTACAAGATCGGCTATTCGATGGAGAAGATTGCATCTCTGTATGTGCAGGAGGTCATTAGGCTGCATGGGGTTCCCGCGAGCATAGCGTCTGATCGCGATTCCAGGTATACCTCTCGTTTTTGGCAGAGTCTGCAAGGGTCCTGGGCGCCGATCTCAGGATTCTACAACCTATCATCCGCAGATGAATGGGCAGATGGAGAGGGTAATCATAGTTGTGGAGGATATGATCCGTTGCTATATTCTAGAGCATGGAGGAGCTTGGGATGAACGTCTTGGACTCATGGAGTTCGCGTACAACAATAGCTACCAGGAGAGCTTGCAGATGGCTCCGTTTGAGGCGATGTATGGAGGAGATGTCGGACTCCCCTGTTTTGGGCTGAGAAGTGGGCGAGAAGCCTATTTGGGTCCTGAGGCCTTGGAGGAGAAGAGCTTTGCTGTGACGCAGATCCGAGAGAAGCTGCGGATAGCTCAGGAGCGCTACGAGAAGTACGCCAACCGACGTAGGAGTGATCTGGAGTTTGCAGTGGGGGACATGGTGTTCCTTAAAGTGTCCCCGATGGCAGGCGTCAAGAGGTTGGAAAGAGCCACAAGCTAGACCCCAGATATGTAGGCCCATTCGAGATCGTCGAACGCATCGGGACTGCTGCTTATCGGTTGATGTTTCGGCCTATTTTCCCGGTGTGCACGACGTTTTCCATGTGAGCCAGTTGCGCAAGTGTGTCCGCAGCAATCGTCATGTTCTAGATTCCATGCCAGTGCCGCAGCCCAATTTATCGTTCGTTTGTAGAGCAGCCTGTTCGTATTTTGGAGAGGCAGGATCGAGTGTTGCAGCGAAAGACCATCCCTATGGTGAAGGTCCTTTGGGACAATCAGGATGTTCGGGGTGCGACTTGGGAGCTTGAGTCGGCAATGAAGAAGTCCTACCCTCATCTTTTCGGCTAGCATCCCCGGTAAGTTTTCGTCTCCTGAGTTTTCTTTTCTTTTATTTCTTCCTTGTTTGGTGCAGATGGGAAGAAGTTTTGGGGGCGAACTTTTTTTTAGGAGGGGTGACTGTAACGCCCCAGGTTTTCTTATAACTTTTTTAGTGGTGTCGCGATAAAATCAACCGTTTAAAAATATGAAATTATCGCAGTTTAGCGTATATGAGAGGGGCGTTACCTTTTAGGAGCGTCGTCGTCCGGCGAGCTAATCCTAAGCGGATTTTTCGATGCAGGCGTAAGCTGGGGGAATATATATAACATATATGCATACATATATACGAGGTATTCGGTGGAGGGTGGCGTAAAGGGATATGTGTGTAGTGCGCGCGTCTAGGAAATTTCCCCCATTTTTGAAGAAATGCGTGCGTGGTTGGTGATGTGCATATGAAAGTATATACGTATATATGTATATGTATGTATGAATATGTATATATAGTATATATATATATATACATATGTATATATATATACATATGTATATATATACATATGTATATATATAAATATATGTGTGTGTGTGTGGTATACACATATATACATATTGTTAAGTGAGCTTCTCTTGGCATTTGTCTCCCGAAAGAGGGCGACCTAGGGTTTCAGCGTCGCCGGCGCCGGTGTTGCTGGTGGAGGTCGATTTCTTGGCCGCCGGGCTTTGTCTCCATCGACTGGGCTCGTCGGTGTCGTGGTTGTGCGATCTTTTGATTCTCCGGTTCGATTTGAGGAAAGAAAACTTCTTCTCCTTCTCTTTTTCCCCCTTCTCTCTTCTCTTGAAGCTTGGCTATTAATTGTGGCTGGAATCTCTTATCTCTTGATGCTTGAGTATGAAATTTTTCATTATGCGATGAAATCCTTGTTCCCTTTGGGGTCGGAACTGTTTAGGGCTGCGGTGTTGTGGCTTGGTTCTCTCCTGATGTAAATGATGTATTGATTTCTCTTTATTGTTTTGTTGGAGCTGCTCTTCATTGTTTCGCTTGGGGGCTGTTTGTTGGGCTGCCCATTGTTGCTTTACCTGGGGCTGTTGGTTGTGGCTGACCTTTGCTTGCTTTACCTGGGGGCTGTTTGTTTCACCTAGGGGGTTGTTTGTTGACTTGGGGGCTGTTTGTCTCACATGGGGGCTGTTTGTTTGATCTGGGGCTGTTTGTTTTGCTTGGGGCTGCTCTACTTTGTTAGCTGGGAGCTGTTTTCACCTTGCTGCCCCTTTATTTGTTCTGCTTGGGGGCTGTTTGTAGTGGCTTCCTCTTTGTTGTGTTACCTGGGGGCTGTTGGTTGGGGCTGTTTATTGTGGTTGTTTTGCTAGCTGGGGCTGTTTTGCTTGAGCTGCTCTTTACCTGATTGCTGGGGTTGTTTTGCCTTGGGCAGCTTTTACCTTGCTGAATAGGGGGCTGCACCTTGGGATTTTCTTTCATTCTTAACCCGAATGGCGGATGCGTGCTTAATTCTGCATATTCCTTATTATTATTTTTCTTGGCGGAGCGACGGATTTGTTTGAACTGAAAGGGATGGGTACATGGAACACTGGGTCCTCCATCGCAGTTCTTTTAGTAGTGGTTGGTAGGACAATGAGACCACCACCACGACGCCTTTTTATATGGTTGGGGTGAATGTCCCCTTTTTGTGGGTGGATAGTGACATTGTTTGGGTCCGCCACCACTGGTCCGTTTTGCACTATATGCCAAGAAAGTTTATTTGCGCCTTGTCCATCGGATCGAGTATATGCGGAATCTCCTTAATCTATGTTTACTGAAATCCTTATATAAGCGTATATATATAGTTATATATATGAGTATAGTGTATATATATATGTACTATATACTCTTTTCAGACTGTTTACACTACTTGTTACCTTGCCCTTTTCTTTTCTTATGCCCATGTTGTTTTCTTGCACCCTTTGGGCTGAGGCATTCTTTTCTTATGGATGCCTTAGGTTCAGTTTGTAGCTGCTGCCGGAGTGTGAGCTGGGTCGTTCTGTTCGCCGCTGAGGCCTTCCCTTTCTAGTGAGTAAGGATTTTGTTCTATGGTTGTAGTTCTCCTCCTTTGGGACTGTTGAATTGTTCTCATGCGGGTTCGTTGTCAGATGTTGACGCCCGTACAGATTTTGGTTTGGTTACTTGCTGCTGCTACTGCTAGTTTTCTTTACTGCTTCTTGGCTATTTGTATATGTAAACTCTGAAAAAAAAACCTTCTTTGGTTATTAAATGCAGTTCTTTGACATTATAAAAAAAAAGAGGTTGTTTTAATCGTTGTCGTATCTTCTACTAAATATCACTTATTTGCAAAGGCGTAAACCTAAATAAAAATGACAATTCTTTATTATATACTAAATGTAGATCGGCGATCGCCCTGGAGACGTCTCTAGTCTTCAGCGCCGTTAGGATGAACCTATTTTCCTCCGTTGCGTACGCATATTCTTTTAATAAGAACGCCTTAGTGAATCGCAGGACCAAGGGGCACGGTTCCTTCCTTTTTAACAAATATAAACCTTAAAGATAATCCCTTTTTAATAAAGTCATTTCTATTGCAAAATGTTCGTTGAATGGTCGCCTAAACGTCTGTAGTTGCCCTACAGGACGTGGCATCACGACGCGTATTTTCCCCTTGCTCTGATACTACATTCTATTTCGGGGAAATACGGGTTGTGATACGGATGCTCAACCTCCACAAATTCTAAAGCAAGAAATCACAAGATGGGGAAAGATAAGTGGGAGAATCACTCTCTCCACGGATCCACCGGCGTCACACCGAATGGGAGCTGCAACCTTCTTCCTTGGACTCGCACCGAAGGAATACACGCTGGAGTCGCACCGATGAGGGATGGAGGGAGCAAGGGATGGCTTCACACCAACAAGGAGGGCGACGGCTAGGGTGGAGAACCTCCTTGTCCGAAATTCTCCTTGAGAGGATTTTAGGTGACTCTTTTCAATCCCATTAATCCTCATAAAGCACCTTATATAGGAGTTACAAACAATATATAACCGTCCAAGATGGAGATGTAATCTCGACCATCCGGGCAGTTAAATACACACCAAATGTTTTAATAGTGCAGGAAATAAATAATACAAATTCTTACATGAATATAATTATTTTTTACAAACATAGATAATTTTATATTCACAAATATAATATAAAAGAGCATAATAATTAAGTAAATTGGTCTTCAAGTGGGTTTAGCACGCCGCAGGCGGAGGTTGTAACGCTGTCTTCTGTTAGCGTCATCATGGCACCTAAAATCTTTATGGCATTGTGCCTCGACAACCGGATCATCATCAAGTAGTGGTGGAGGGACCGCGACATCAACTAGTGGAGTAATGCACCTATAGTTCATGCACATTATAAACACAGGACAAGCAAGATCAAATACAATATGGGATTTGTTATTCTCAAATAAAGCATGTGACACATATGTCCAACAATCTCCCCTTTTGATAATAACAAATCCTCTTAGAAAGAAATCAATAATGGTGTTTATAGTATATGATAAGAGAGAAAAAGTGCAACTATAGTATATGATAAGCATGAGACTGTGCATACTCTCCCTATCTTAATTCCCCCCTACATAAATGCAATTATGTTTTTACTCCCCTAAATGATAGATTACATGATTTAATTTTTCTCCCCTGAATCGTCTAGATTGCTCCTCTAGATTTCTTCAATTAATCTCCCCCTTTTGGTATTATCAAAAGAAGGTGGGGTGAGGGTATTAAGGAGGCATTCATTAGGATATATAAATCATGATCGAGGTAAAGGTAATGATAAGAGTTTAAGCATTGTATTTGAAGAGATTTCAATTAAATAGATAAGAGTTTTAAGCATGCGGAAGATTATAAGAAACATCTTGTTGTAAGCATGAAAATCAAAAGTATATATATGAGTTTAATGTTCAAAATGTAAAGATGTTGCAACCTTTTTGAAATCTCATAATTTTACATAAAGTTTACCAAGCATGAAATGAACATATCAAAAAGAGAATATACTACAATGTTACTTAATTTCAAGTTTAAGATATACAAAACATTGTAGAGATCATGCTAGGTTATCTAGTGCATTTCTTTTATAAAGAGTAGTATAGATAAAGCATTAGAATCCAATACTCATGAGAAAAGTGTGTTGTGAAAGATAATGATGTGCGCATAGTGTATTTTGAGCAATACTAGAAAATAGTTTAAATCACAAAATACATGACATATGTAATGTAAAGTGCACAATAAAACACAAGTATATTTACTTTCACACACTTTAATGCACATATTTTAGAAAAAGTGGTGTAAAGACTAAGGTTTGCACAAGACACTTTACTATTCTTTATGGAGTTATATTTGTCATATTTTTATGTTCTCTTTTATGAGACAACAATCTTTTATCTCCGAATACACTTGTTTGCAAACCCAACATTTTTGTTAAACACAACCATTTCATAGTTTCTTAAGTGCAATTCAAATGTTATGTAGGAAATAAACTTATGCAAGTTTTAATTCATTGTACAATCACACTACACAAACAAGTATTGTTAGATTTAAACACACATGTATATTACCAAAATAAGTGAGTGAAAATGTATCATTATCAATCACAAAACATTTACTCATAATTAGAGGCATGCTAAGCTTAGTTCTATACATATGTTTCAATACAATTGATGCACTTAAATAGATATATCAATGCATGATAAACAAAACAATGTTCATAGTAATTTGAAGAAATAAATTGTAACATTGTAAAAGTTCTAAACGATAGAATTCATACATGCTTGATATTTAGCAATAAAGATCATACAGTTTGTTGTTTTGAAAAATTTAATGAAAGAAAAACAGAAAACTACAAAAACCTTTTTTTGTATTCTTGAATTTTGAAATTTGTAGTTGATTTTCCATAAAATAAATAAAACAAAAATAACAAAAGTCAGAAATACAAAATCAAAGTAATACATATAAACTAACATATTTTTATAGATTTTTAGAAATTTAAAAAATACAAAATTGGAACCCTCAAGCTAGCGCCGGCGCTAGCGCTAGCGCCAGAAACAGTAAGTGAAATATTTATGATTTTAAAATTCTGTTTTTGATAGTGATTAGGGTCTTAAGAGTAGTCTTATGCATAAATTTTGTAATTTTCAGAGATGTATTGATTGCTCAAATTGCATAAAACATTAGCATTTTACACGTTATTCATCCTAAGATGTCTAAGACTCCTAATTCCAATCTTAACCTTTGAAACCTTGCATCGGGAAGAGGTTTAGTGAATATATATAGCAAGTTGAGAGTCCGTGCCAATGAAACTTATTCTAACATTTTCCTTTTTATTGTGATCCCTTATGAAATGATGACGTACATCTATATGTTTGGATCTAGAATGGTGCACCGGATTATTTGTAAGATCAGTGGCACTCTTGTTGTCACATTTTAATTCAATATATTTTAGATGAAAACCAAAGTCCTCTAGAGTTTGACTCATCCATAGTGCTTGTGCACAACAACTCCCTAGTGCGATGTATTCGACCTCCGTGGTGGAGAGTGCAACCGAATTTTGTTTCCAACTAGACTATGCAACTAATGAAGGTCTTAGAAAGTGGCAAGTACCGATTGTGCTTTTTCTATCAAGTGAACAACCGGCGTAGTCCAAATCGGAATAGCCGTGAAGTGTAAAAGAATTATTGTGCGGGTACCATAAACCTAATCTAGATGGCCCAATTAGATATCTAAAAATTTGTTTTACCACTTTTAAGTGAGATTCTTTGGATTGGCTTGAAATCGAGCACATAAGCATACAACAAACATAATATCAGGTCTAGTTGCACTAAGATAAAGTAGAGATCCTATCATACCTCTATCTAAGTATAGATTTGATCAGAAATTCCCGATTCATCTTTTTCTAATTTATGTGATGCACTCATTGTGTAGAAGCATGTTTAAGGTTTTCAAATCCAAAGCGTTTAAGCATATCATAGACATATGGTTTGACATATAAAAATACCATCATTTTTTTGTGATATTTGAACACTAGAAAATTAGAAAGTTCTCCTATTAGACTCATTTCAAATTCATTTTTCATCACTTATAACTTCATTACACAACTCTTCATTAGTATATCAAAAAGATTATATCATCAACATATATTTGCAAAATAATTAAATCATCATTATTATGCTCAATGAAGTGAGTATTATCGGCATTCCCATAATATAACCATGCTTTAATAAAAATGATGTAAGTTTTCATACCATGCATGGGGCGCTTGTTTTAAACCATAAAGAGCTTTTTTAGTTAATAAACATGATTGGAAAATTTTCATTGATAAAACCGGGGGGTTGTTCAACATAAACTTCTTCTTTTACAAACCCATTGAGAATAGCACTTTTTACATCCATTTGAAATAGTTTATTCTTTTAAAGCTTGCAAATGCTAGAAAAATTCTAATAGATTCCAACCTAGCAACAGGTGCAAAAGTTTCATCAAAATCTATCCCCTTGATTTGTGAATATCCTTGTGCTACTAAGCGTGCCTTATTCCTAGTGATTCTAGACTCACCATCTAATTTATTTTAAAAATCCATTTTACACCTACAATCGGGTGATTAGATGGTCTTTCTAGTAATTTCCAAACATTATGTCGCTCAAATTGTTCTAACTCTTCATTCATAGCCAAAAACCAAAATTCATCATTTAAAGCGGTAGAAACGAGTTTTTGTTCAATTTCAGAACAAAAAAAAATATTTGAATAAGAATGACGAAGAGAAGAGCGAGTTCTTACCCCAATAGAAGGTTCGCCAATTATTAGTCCCGTGGATGATCCTTGTGAATTGCAAGTCGCTTGGAGGCACATAAACATCTTCCTTGGCCTCCTCTTTTCTTCTTTGGAAGGTTCCTCATCACCATGCTCCAAAGGTTGTAAGAGATCATCCTCGTTGCCTGCGGAAAGTTTTCTACACAAGGAACAAACTCATCAAATTTCACATTAATTGACTTTTCAACTCTATTAGTTATTTTATTAAAAATTCTATAAGCTTTACTAGTTGAAGAGTTCCCAAGAAAAGTTCCTTCATCACATTTTCATCAAACTTTCCCAAGCTATCTTTTGTATTCAAAATAAAACACTTACAAGCAAAAAAATTTAAATAAGATACATTAAGCTTCTTTTGAAAATAAAGTTCATTAGGTGTGAGCTTAAGAGATGGGCGAAGCATGATTCTATTCATAACATAACATTATGTATTTACGGCATCGGCCGAAAGGACTTAGGCACTTTATATTCACATAGCATAGTGCGTGCTATTTCTTGAAGTGTCCTATTCTTTCTTTCTACAACACCATTTTGTTGTGTGTGTGTGGTACGGAGAACTCATGTTTAATGCCTAACATATCAAAAAAGGATGTAAATTTTTCATTTTAAAATTCTCCTCCATGATCGGAGTGAATGCATTTAATTTTTAAATCACTTTCATTTTGAATACGAGTACATAATTTTGCAAATTCGCAAAACGCATCGGATTTGGAAGAGAGAAATAATGTCCAACAATATCTTGAAAAATCATCTATTAAAACATATGTATATAATCTACCACCAAGACTTGAAGTGCTAACGGGACCAAAATGATCCATATGAATATTTGCAAGGGTCTTGTAGTGGAAATGAATTTTTTACTTTTGAATGAGGATCATGGGAATTGGTACAGTGGGTACAAATCCTTTACTATATCTAATGTTCTTTATATAAAAGGATTAAAAAACAATTTAATTTCTATATTGTAAACACTTTTTTATATAAATACAATCATGTCTCTATTTGTGTTTACTTGATTTCTCTCCTTTTGGCATAATCTCTAAAATATTGGTTACTAAGTTTTCAATTCTAAGTACTTTATCTAAATTGTTTATTTCAATCTCTTTCATCATAAAACAATTTAGTAATTGTTTCTAAACTTGGAAATTATGATATTCTCTTAATTAGCTAAATTGATATGATATGTTGCTTCTCCTATTATAAAAACAATTTATTAAATAGTATAAAATTGAAAAAAGAATTTTAGTCCCTTATTCACCCCCCTCTAAAGGCATCTATCGATCCAACAAGCCCTTGGTCGCGGCCGCCAAGGGTGCTGCCCCCTTGGCCAGGCCCACCAAGGGCGTCGTCGCCCCTAGTCTGGGTCGGTCGCCCTATATCCCGGCTGCCGTTGGTTGCGCCCGCGTCGTCTCCTCCTTTCGACTGTTTCCATTTAGGGTTTGGGGGTAGGGCCGTCATTTCCTAGAATTTGGCAATCTGCGTGATAGGATCGAGCGATCCTATTGGCCGGTCTGGTAAATAGCGGATATAATTACCAGACGGCCCCTTCAAAAGCCTATAAATAGACCCCTTTATTCATTCATTTACACACTTTTGGGTGGAGTCTCTCTCTCTTAAATTCTCTCTCTCTCCTCTCTCTAGGGATTGGAGATTTGGAGTTTATTGTTGATGAGTCCCATTTATATACAGTTTTATGGACTCATCCGTGCTAGTTTTCACTCTCGTGTGCGTCATTTTCGAGCTATTAATGCATCTATTTCTCTTATGCTCATTCACGCGCACTTACGTGCTTCGTGCTCTTTTGTGGCCTGTTTTGGTGTGCGTTTGCGCTCCATGATTATTGGGTGTAAGCACATGGTGCTCCCCAATCCTTTTTCTATGTTTGATTGGTGTGGGAGTGTATTCCCAGCTGGATTTTTGTGCTTGCAGGTGGTTGAATCATCCCCTTTTGCCCAGAAATCATGATTGTGTATAACGCACGGTCGTGCATTTTTGTTGACACACGGACAGCTGTGGTCGTGCGCCTTCATCTGGGTAGAAAAATGGTGATCCGATTTTGTTCGTGCGTTTTACGCACGAGCAGATTCGCCAGTGCACGAGTAAAATGCACGGGCGCGGCTGTTTCTTCCTCAAGTAATTTTATTTGTTAAATAACGCACGGGCAACGCACGGTCGTGCTTTCGCCCATGCGTGACTAAATTTCCGACTGTTTTGTATTTAAGGCAGGAAATCTGCTGCAATCGGGATCCCCCGCGGGAAAAGCTTCAGAAGCCCCCCATTTTTGCCCAGTTCACCTCTCCACCACCATTTGACCTAGGAGGAGCTCCGGTGACCTTTGGCTTGCAAATCTTCGCCAAAGCTCCCTCAATGTCCTCCTCCATCATTTTTGAGCTCAAGAACGCCATAGACGGAGAGATTCTGATGCATTTAAGGTGTCGAACAAGAATTACCACGAGCTAGACCACGAAGAAGATGGGTAAAAGTAAAGGAATGTGACAACTCCTCCGGATCCCGGATGCAACTGAAGACCGAGCACGGACGACCTTGACAACCCTTTGATTCCGGCCGGGAATCTTCAGAATAGTCTTCGAGCTTCGGTTTTCTCTTTTCCCCTACGCTTGCTTCAGAGTTATCCGTGTATGTGTTTGTGATTGTAGATGATGTTCATAAACTCTATGTTTTAGTTGATATAATTTCATGTTCTTGAAATCTTGTGTGGTTTATGAGATTTGAGGGGCGCCGTAGTCCGCCATCCACTCCACCCGCTCACCGAAGCACGGCATCGCGGCCTGCACCCCATTCTGACAAGCGAAGCGGAGCTCTAGGCCTGCATTTTCTTTCTCTGTTGCTAACTTAGAAAACCACCATCAAAACCCCGCACTGTGACCATTTCACCCACATACTGAAGTGCGGCATCGTGACCACTGCACTCACCCCCACTTTGCGAAGCGGTGATTTCGACCCGCATTTCTCTTATTTCTGCAATAGCTTAGGACACCAATCACAATGCCCTTGTTTTTACTTTCTTTTACTCATCGTAACAATCACCTCACTCTATTTTCTTGTCACCACAAATGGCATTCCTGAGAGATCGATATCTGGGGAGTTGCCTCCCATCTGTTACTTGCACGCGACCGGTGTACTTGCCGAAATCGCATCAAGTTTTTGTCACCGTTGCCGGGTAGTGAAGTCGTGATGAGATTTTGGTTGTGAATCGATTATTTTCGATTGAGTCTTTTATTCTTTTTAATTTATTCTTTATCATGCAATTTTCTTCTTCTGTATCATGTGGGCGCATTTGAATATCCGATGTTGTTGTGTGGGGTACACATCCCACGCTAGAGATAGGTGTCCCAAAGAGTATGGTGTTGTTCAAAAATCATACGGAGCCCATAAATCCTTTGGCTACTCTACTACGCCTTTGTTGCCGCACTTTTATGCGGCTGCCACACCTTTTGTGCTGGCAAAGACTGTAAAGTAGCATTTATTTTGCAAAAGTAGAGAGCATGTCTTGAAGGACTGTGCTAATTATCTTCGCCAATTGGCGGATGATGATGAGCCCGATATCCGGATCGTCCCATCTTTGATTTCTGCGAGCACAGCTCCTTCATCTGATTACGTGTCACTTCCACCTTTACTTCTTGAAGGCTCTGGAATCGACACGTGCATCAGTGTCCCTCATGACTCTGTTTCTGATGCGACCCCCATACCTCTTCGGTTCATGTACCACTTTGCGTTGATTTGTGCCCTTGTGTGGAGAGTGAGACCGAACTCTTAAGAAGCACGTCTTCTCCCACTACACACGAAACTACATCTATTTCTAATGTTATCATTGAGGTCAATTTGCAGGATGTTGCAGACCTACGCAGTGTCGTGCCCACTCTCATGGAGGAGGACAGTCTCGATTGTGCTGAAGCAACCATTTCGGTCCAGTGCGAGGAAGTCCAAGTTATAGAGGAGGCCATTGCGTGCGCTGTTAAGTCTAGTGAAATCTTCGATGATATCATCAGTTTGTCATTGCCGCACCCTACGGGGGATGAAGTCGAGATTATCACCTCAGATGAGATTTCTTTTAGTTTTTCTTCCAATTTATTACCTGACCCCCTTTCTTTATGTACAAGGATGCAGGATGCCACTCGTCCGGTTGATCAGACCTTATGCATGGAGGAGCGAAAGCCTGGCGGGATGAGGAAGGTACAGTGAAGGAACATCTTGTTCCTCATCATCGTTGGTTCTTCCCCTTGAGGATTGGTTACAAGGGGGAAAGCGGTTTTTCTTTGAAGACATAATACTGGAGGAGAAGAAGAGAGCGAAAAAGGAGGAGGTTTGGGTTGGAGGCTGCGCATCCTACTTAATTTCCACCCCTACTACCAGGTCCCCGAACTTTTTCTTTCATCAGTTGTTACTACTTCAAATCAGCTTATAGCTGATTTGTTTTGAGCTTGTAATAATAATTAGGATTTATTGACTTTTGCTTATTCCTAGACTTTATAAACTTCTTTATACAGGTATTTGGTCCACCTTAAGGACGGTAAACAAAAGGGCTTATGTGAGACGACCCAATTTTGCTGTATTACTTTTGTTTCTGTGTGTGTGGAGATGTCGTTTTGCAGGTATGGAGACATCTATGGCGGGCCCATTGAAGCTGAATTCAAGATTAACGCCAATCTTCCGGTATGCTCATCTCTGAGCATGGGCTAACCTCTCATCCCAATTCTTGTTATGAATCTAGCATTATATTCCATGATGAATTAGATTTATGTCTGGGGGAGAGTAATTGTCGTTACCCACTCGTGCACATAAGCACATCATACTAGAAGTTACAATTTTATTGTTATTTTTCATTCTCATAGCACACCACGACACCCACTAGAAGAGCGCACTTAATCATCAGCGCGTATCGAGTCTAGCTCGTTTCTTTTGTAGGATTGGGAAAATTGTTGTGCTGGCTCAGGGTTGTAAGATGGAGTAAAATGTTGGCTCCCGTAGTGCTCTAGTCGAGTACTCGTGTCATGCATAAATTTGTGTGTAGAATAAATTTTCTTTATGCTTATAGTTTTGTAATTTTTCTAATTGCGTAATAATTGTTTATTCTACTCAAAAGTGGTGAATCTGGTGTGAATCCGACGGTAGCGTAGGAATGTGTGTAGACGGTTGTTAGGTTTTTATTGCTCGAATCGGGAGGAAGAATTATCTTTCTCGGTGGCTAAGAACTTGCCCCAAGCGACTCTTGAAACATTGGTACAAGTTAGTTCAATGCGTGAGCGTGATGTAGGCCATCATTTTGGCCAGGTTGGGCTTTTTTACCGTTCCTAAAGTCTGATCCTCGCTAGGCCCTTTGTGCCTACCCCGTCCTTTGATTTAGCTCCACCTTTATCTCACCAAAGCTTAAAAGCCGATCCTAGTCGCACACCCAAATCTGAGCTTTAGTCTTGTTTTATTTTCATTATTGGGGTGTTGATGTGGTGATTTTTATAGTGAAAATTGTGGGTGTGTTATTGAAAAATTTGTTGAAAACGGAAAGAAAGAATAACAAGAATGAAAAAGAAAGAAAAAAAAAAAGAAAAGAAAAAAAAGAAGGAAACGATAGTTATGGAAAAGTTGAACTGAAAATTTTGTAAATGTTTGTGTTGGGAGTAGGCGGTGCACACACCCATGTTGCTAAGTCCAAGTCCGGGGGTGTGGTGCACCCGCATGTTTATTATGTTGCGTGGATAGTTTATTTATGTGCTAGCTCATTTGGGTTTAGGTGCCTGAAGCCTTCATGTTAATCTTTGTATACCCTACCTTAACCCAAGCCTCATTTTTATACCTAAAGTCCTACTAATTTGCGCGATTGACCAAACTTTTGTCGTGGAGAGAGTGCGACCGGGTGAGCTTATGGTCACCGACATTGATGGATTTCAATGGAGGTTGTTCCAAGCACTGATCTTGAGTAATAGTAGCCTCGGCGATTAGTCTGCTTTCTACCTACGCGAGACCGGACGATTCACGCGATTGAACTTTTGAGTAGTGATAATATATATGTACGCTCTTAGATTATTACAAATTGTATATATAACTAAACATTTTATCTACTGCATTTCTATGCGAGCGAGTATGCGATTTCGCATGGTACTCCGCTTCTACAATGGCTAAGCCAGCTAATCAATTTTTTCGTCCGCATAAGGAATTATTTCTGCGAGATGAGCAAATGGTTAAGTCTGGGGGGTGATGAGTCCCATTTATATACACTTTTATGGACTCATCCAGGCTAGTTTTCACTCTCGTGTGCTCATTTTCGAGCTATTAATGCATCTATTTCTCTTAAGCTCATTCACGCGCACTTACGTGCTTCACGCTCTTTGTGGCCCGTTTTGGTGTGCGTTTGCGCTCCATGATTATTGGGGGTAAGCACATGGTGCTCCCCAATCCTTTTCTATGTTTGATTGGTGCTGGAGGTGTATTCCCAGCTGGATTGTTGTGCTTGCAGGGGTTGAATCATCCCCTTTTGCCTAGAAATCATGATTGTGTATAACGCATGCGTGCATTTTTGTTGACGCACGGATGCTGCTGCGGCCGTGCGCCTTCATCTGGGTAGAAAACTGGTGATCCGATTTTGTTCATGCGTTTTTACGCACGGGCGGATTCGCCCGTGTGCGAGTAAAACGCACGGGCGCGGCTGCTTCTTCCTCAAGTAATTTTATTCATTAAATAATGCACGGGCAATGCACGGTCGTGCGTTCGCCCGTGCGTGACTAAATTTCCGACCGATTAGTATATAAGGCAGGAAATCTGCTGCAATCGGGATCCCCCGCGGGAAAAGCTTCAGAAGCCCGCCATTTTCGCCCAGTTCGCCTCTCCACCACCGTTTGACCTAGGAGGAGCTCCGGTGACGTTTGGCTTGCAAATATTCTGCCAAAGCTCCCTCCTTGGCCTCCTGCATCATCTTTGAGCTCAAGAACGCCATAGACGGAGAGCTTCTGCTGCATCATCAGGTGTCGAACAAGAGTTACCTCGAGCTAGACCACGAAGAAGATGGGTAAAACTAGAGGAAGGTGACAGCTCCTTCGGACACCCCGGACGCAACTGAAGACCGAGCACGAACGAGGCTTGACAACCCTACGATTCTGGCCGAGAATCTTCAGCATAGTCTTCGAGCTTCGGTTTTCTCTTTTCCCCTACGCTTGCTTCAGAGTTTTCCTTGTATGTGTTTGTGATTGTGCATGATGTTCATAAACTCTATGTTTTAGTTGATATAATTTCATGTTCTTGAAATATTGTGTGGTTTATGAGATTTGAGGGGCGTCGTAGTCCGCCATCCACTCCACCCGCTCACCGAAGCACGACATCGCCCCATTCCGACAAGCGAAGCGGAGCTCTAGGCCCGCATTTTCTTTCTCTGTTGCTAACTTAGGAAAACCACCATCAAAACCCGCACTGTGGCCATTTCACCTACATAGCGAAGCGCGACATCGCGGTCGCTGCACTCAGCCCCACTTTGCGAAGCGGTGCTTTCGAGCCACATTTCTCTTATTTCTGCAATAGCTTAGGACACCAATCACAACGCCCTTGTTTTTACTTCTTTTACTCGTCGTAACAATCACCTCACTCTATTTTCTTATCACCACAACTTGCATTCTCTGGGAGATCGATATCTGGGGAGTTGCCTCCCAATTATTACTTGCACGCGATCGGTGCACTTGCCGAAATCGCATCAATTGTTCGCAGACCACCATGGAGACTTGGAGTTAACAATTCGCAGACCGCCTTGGAGGCTTGGAGTTTACTGTTCGCAGACCGCTTGGAGGCTTGGAGAACGCTGTTCGCAGAACGCTGGAAGCTTGAAGCTCGTTATTAGCAGACCAAGCAAGGAGTTCAAGGACCGTAGTGGTACGGGCAAAGCTTGGACCGGGGGGGGGGGGGGGGGGGGGGGGGCTGGGGCAAAACCTGCATTGGAGCAATGCAGTAGGCACTCTCTCTCATCCCCCATCATTGTAACGAGGCGCGGCCTGTCGCCCTCGCTCTCTCAAGGATAAATCTGTAGAGGAACTCTAAGCATAGGTGGAAGTTAGGCCAGCACAGCTCCGACCACGTGGTTTTTCACCCCGATTGCAGATTTTTCACGTCATCAACTCTTGGACTCGGTCTCCCCGGAGACCTCTTTATCTGTTTGCACGTTCGGGCGCTAGCGGGCTAAGGCGGTCGATTTGCCCGATCTACCGGAGGCCCTGAGCGATCCACAACATATTGGTGCCGGCTGTGGGAACAGTTCCCAGCAATCACCAGGTGAATCAGAAGATCATCAGGGAGACATGGATACATTGCCTGCGTCTGGCGGTAGGGACCAGTGCACAAAAAAGGCAAGGAGGGACCAACAATCACGTTCAGCCAGGAGGACCTGGAAGGAGTACAGTTCCCTCACCATGATTCCCTAGAAATCACCGCCGACATCGGAGACCCGAGCTTTCGGTTAAAAAGAATCTTGGTCGACTGCGGGAGACCCGTCGATGTGTTATTCCTTCAAACACTGTAGAAGATGGGGTTGGGGGATAGGAGCCTAAGCCCCTCATCGGACACCATTTACAGCCTTAGTGGGCGCCCTGTCGCAGTTCGAGGGGTGGTAGCACTCCCCATCACCATTGGCGGGCCGCGCAGCCAGTCGCACCAGCTCCTTCGGTTCACGGTCATGGACTTCAGTTCCCCCTACAACGCGATCCTCGGGAGACCCGCTTAGGTTGCGTTCAGGGCAGTCCCCTCAATTACGCATCTCGCTCTGAAGTTTCCGACCCCGTGGGGCATTGACATTACACCAGGAGATCAAGTAGCCATGCGAGCATGTCGTGCGAAGCCTACTGGAGCTGCCGAGTTACCGCATACAACATTGACGACTTTGACCTTCATGACGAGACCTCAGCTCAGCAGGGAGTGCCCTTCAAAAGTCTGGTGCACGTCCCCCTCTTTCCGTTAGACCCATCCCGGGAGGTGCACGTAGGGTCCTGCTGACCCAGGAGGAGAGGGAGGAAATATTGTCTTTCGTTCGAAGGAATAGTGACACCTTAGCCCAGAGGACATGCCAGGGATCGACACGGATGTAATAATCCATTCGCTGAACATCAACCCATTGTGCCGCCGGCCCCGTGATGCAGAAGAAAAGGAGCTTCACGCCGGAACTGTAACATCCCGATTTTTATTGGGTCACTAGACCCTAGTGAGCCCAATTAAAGTAGGCCCGAGCGATAGAAAATGACCCGATATAGGATTGTGTACTATGGGACTACGATCGGACTTCCGTCAGTTACGTTAGACTCGTATAATCAAAACGAGTGTAATGGGACTCATTCCATTCCAATCCGAGGTCGTTTGGAGAAAACGACCGTTTCGGGTATTATTGTGCGCCGCAACTAAGTCGTTGGGGTATGAAGACTAAACATACTACAATTTGACTTCCGTCAGTTTCCTTAGACTCGTATAATCGATACGAATGTAATGGAACTCGTTCCATTCCAATCGAGGTTGTTTGGAGAAAACGGCCGTTTTAGGTTTCGTTGTCGCGTCGCCGCAACTAAGTCGTTGGGTACGGTGACCAAATGTACTCCGATTTGACTTCCATCAGTTCTGTTAGACTCGTATAATCGATACGAGTGTAATGGAGCTTGTTCCATTCCAATCTGAGGTTGTTTGGAGAAAACAACCATTTTAAGTATCGTTGTGCGCCGCAACTAAGTCGTTGGGGTACGGTGACCAAATGTACTCTGATTTGACTTACATCAGTCCCATTAGACTCGTGTAATCTATATGGGTATAATGGAAATCATTCCATTTCAATCCCAGTTCATATGGAGAATATGACCATTTTGGATTATGCAGACGGCCTCGGCACAATGCACAAAATATGGAGCGCATGAACTCAGAATCGGCTCCGGTGAATCTTGATGGACCCCCGGGACCATGGAGAACCTCACCCTAAGTTGACTTTGGTCAACCCCCCCCCCCCCCCCCAGCTTGAAAGTTTGGCAAAAAAAGGAGAAAATGGTGGGGGTGAGGAGAGAGAATCTCCTCCCCCAAGAGAGGAGGGCTGCCCATGAGTGGGCAGCCCTTAGTGTAGTGGAGGGGAGGGGGGGGGGGAATATTGATGAGTCCCAAATATATACGTATTTATGGACTCATCTGGGCCGATTTTCTAGTCTATGCACCTCACTTTAGACATGTTTTCATTCATATTTGATACTCCATGCTAAGTGCACCTCTAGGCCCGTTTTTGGTGTTATTTCATGTTCTTCATCTTTAGTAGTTTTCAAGCATTGTTAAGTTCGACTTTCAGTGGCAGGATCCGTGGTTGTGCTGGAACAGGAGTCGTGCAGGTGTCCCGGTACAATTCTGTACAGGAACACTGCGCACGATCACTGGTTCTAGTGCGCACGACCACTGGTCGTGCGCCACTGATCGTGCGCACTAAACGCCCATTTTATGAGTTCTGTCTTGCTTATCGCACGACCACTTATGATAGTGCGCGACGACCACTGGTCGTGCGCCAATGGTCGTGCGAACATTGTATTTTATAAATTTCTTACCTTGTAGGCTCCGTCCAGTCAGGCGCACGATCACAGGATTCTAGTGCGCACGACCATTGTTCGTGCGCCACTGATCGTGCGCACTGTTTATTCCAGCGCCTATAAATATTCCTGCTCGTGATTTAGGTCGGATGCTCCGCATTTCTTCCGCCCAGCTCCGCCGTTTTCGCCCCTTCCACAGGTTCTCCGCCCCCTAGGCCTCCTCCATCATCCTTGAGCTCCAAGGAGAGGTTTCAAGCCCAAAGATCGCCAACATCAAGCAAGGAGATCGTGTATCGGAGGAGATCAGATAGTGACACGAAGAAGACGGGTCCATTGGAAGGTAGTGACAGCCTTCTCTACCCCGGACGCAGTTGAAGACCGAGCTTGGACGCGGATTGACAACCCTGCGATTCCAACCGTGAATCTTCGATGAGGCTTCGGATGTGGTCGATTCCTTCACTCTATTCTTCTTCCTTATGTTGTTGATTGTATAAGCTAGTTTCCTCTATATTTTGATGATGTGCACAATGAATCTTGTTATGTAATGTCTATTTCAGTTATTTGAGATTATTTTATTCATATGTGTTTATGAGGTGCGCCCATTCCATCCTCCATCCCGCCTCCACGTTCGTGTGCCGCACTAGCAATTGCTAGTGGCGTGCTTGTCGACGAGGTGCTTGCGACCCTCATCCGTATGCCTACTCTTCCATCCGCCTAGCGAAGCGTGGCATAGCGGCCCGTGTAATCCATTCGCCTAACGAAGCAGTGCGCTCAAGGCCTGCACAGTTCGATTCCGCTTGCCTACTCGTCCACCCGCCCTTGTGACGCAGCGCGCTCAAGGCCTGCCTAGTCTCCACTCCGCCAAGCAAAGCATTGCATAACGACATTGCATAGGAGTAGTTGTAGTTGTTTTCTTTTATTTTCCAAAAGCCAAATCAAGCCTCCCGCAATCCATCCGACCTTAAGGACTTCAATCTCAAGTCCTCCTCAATAGTCAACTCCACCTTACTGTGTTCCTTCGAGATTCGATACTCGGGATTACTCCTCGTTTTTAATTACTTGAACGATCGGTACACTGCCGTTTCGTGCCGCAGTCGAGCTACCGCCTATCCGGTGTGCGAGATTTGTGCCATCAAGTTTTTGGCGCCGTTGCCGGGGAACACAATCGTGTGAGTTTCTGGAGAGGGAGAATCTGAGAGAGAAGCCCTTCCTTTTGTAAATTGCATCTGTTATTTTATTTCTTTTTATTCCATTTTCTTGTTTTATATTAGGTTGCTTTAGTAATTTTTATTAGGTGTAGTATTTTGCACAATAACGTTTTTCATTTTGAATCGTATTATCTTCACACTATGTGGGCACATCATCAATATCCGTTGCCGTTGGTGTAGAGATACTTCCCACTCTAGTGATGAATGCCCTACGGAGAATAGTAGGCATAATTCTTATAGCCCAGCATATGGAGCACCGACTTCGTCTGGTACTCCATATGGTGCGCGTAAGTCTTATGGCTACTCTGCTGAGCCTTTACCGTCATACTTCTTTTCGGCTCCAGCCCCCGCTGTGCCAAAGAAGCCCGCAAGGCAGTGCTGGTTTTGTCGGAGCACTGATCATGTCTTGAAGGACTGTGCCGAGTATTTTCGCCAATTAGACGAGGATGACGAGCCGGATATCTGGATCGTCCCACTTCCTAATTCTGGCGGCACATCTTCAACATCCGATTATGTGTCTTTGTCACCTTCACATCTTGAAGGGTATGGCATGGACATGGTCACGGATGTGCGGCTGATCTATGCACCGACATTGCTGAGCCTATTCTCCATGTGCATCCACCACTTCTAGTGGATTCGATTCTTCCCTTGTTGTGCATACTATACTCGTCTCCGACGACATTGTTAATGATGTGTCGCAGGATGAGAGGTGGGTGATCTGGGTGTTGTGCCTATTTCTATGGAGGAGGACAGCCTTCTAGGTGAAGAGGAGTTTTCCTCAGCACCGGTGGAGGAAGTCCAAATCCTAAGCCTGGCCACCGTTGATCCCGCCGACTCTTGTAGCATTGATGACAATGCAAACATTATTTTACTTCCCCAACCTGATGGGAGTGAGACCGGGATCACTCCCCCGATTGATGTTTATTTATGTTCTTCGTCTTCTTTATTCCTTGATCCCCTTCCTTCATCTGAGTCTGTGCAGGTTGAATCTTCACAGGTACTTCAAGAGGACTTGGAGCTTTCTGCTCAAGTCGATGATGAGAGTATCCTCTTTTATGAGGAGGTTGATTCCCCCTCCGTAGAGGAAGCTCCACTCATTGTCTTCTCCTCCTGCTGCCTCCCTGGAGATGACACCTTGCTGGGCAAGGATTTATTTTGTGGTGAGACGAGTGAGGACCAGCCTTCCTCCTCTTCTTACTTCCTATTTCATCTACCTGTGTTAAGAAGGTATTATTATTTAGGTAGAGGGGTAACTGTTCTTTCGCCATATCGGTACCCGTTACCGACACGCATATTAGAACAATTACCTGTCCATTTCCTTTTTCATACTCCCATTAGTTAGAACTTTTATGCTTCTAAATAAGTCGTGCTGGGATGACAATAACCCCAGTAGTTATCTTACTTTCTCATACATTTGATTTTATTCAATCCTGCTTAGTTAGGTGTAGTTTATTTTAGTTTATCTTCTTCTTTTGTTTTTGCGGAGCTGACCCGTGCAGGCATCTTTTCTGGATGGCGGATGCCGCGGCTCATTTTAGCTTACACGCCAATCTTCTGGTGTGCTCATTTCTGAGCACTGGGTACTCTCTTTCCCTAGCCTTTTCTAATTTTCATGTCATATATTTTGTGGATTGTGTAGTTTAAGTCTAGGGGAGAGCAGTTTTTGTGCCCACTCACGTGCACTCTTGCATAGCATGCTAGAAGTACTTTTATTTTAGTTATTGAAAATTGTTGTTCATTCTCTTTGCACACCACAGCACCCACTTGTGCGCGTACTCGTCTGTATGCATGCTCTGTCGTGAATTTAATTCTTCTACTTATGTGGGAAAGTCTAGGTGATGGCTTAGGATTATGAGGCGGAATAAAATGTTGACTCCTGTAGTGCTCCTAGTCGAGTACTCGGTTGCATCGAAATTTGTGTAGATTAGACTTCTTTTTATACTTATGGTTTTATATTTTTTCTATTAGTGTAAATGTTGTTTACTCTACTCAAATGGTGAATCCGGTGGAATCAAACGGTAGCATAGGGATGTGTGTAAACGATCGCTAGACTCGTATTGCTTGAGTCAGGAGAAAGGAGAATCTTTCTCGGTGGCTAGAACTTGCCCCAAGCGATTCTTGAAGCATTGGCATAGGATAAGTTCTAGTGCGTGAGAATGACGTAGGCCATTATTTTGGCCCGGTTGAACTTTTTATTTCATGCCTATCGTCTACCCTTGCTAGCCCCTTTGTGCCTCCCTTTTCTTGATTCAGCTCCACATATTTCTCACCAAAGCCTAAAAGCCTAACCTAGTCGTACACCCAAATCTGAGCTTTAGTTGTAGTTTTATTTACATTTTGGGGGGTGTTGATTGTGGTGTTTATTATGTGAATCTATGGATTTGCGCATTTGACAAATCTGCTGAAAGAAAAAAGGCAAGAAAAAGAAGATAGAAAGAAAAAAATGAAAGGAAAAGAGAAAAAGAAAAATGAGCTTTATTGAAGAATCATGTAGAAAAATTATGTATTGGGAGTAGGCGGTGCACACACCTATATCCAAGTCTGGGGTGTGGTGCATTTGCATTCGATTTGGTGCACGGGTAGTTATTGGGAGTAGGCGGTGCACACACCTATATCTTGTTTATCATTGTTTACCTCACCGTAACCCAAGCCTCAATTAAAACCTGAAAGTCCTACTGACTCACGCCTTGAACCAATCTAGTGTCGTTGGGGAGAATGTGACCGGGCAAGCTTATGGTCACCGACACTGATGGATTTCAGTGGAGTTTGTCCCGCATCCCGATTTTGAGCAATGCTCGTCTCAGCGCATAGTTTACTTTCTCTGTATGCATGACCGAATGATTCACTGTTGTTCACCA
Source organism: Dactylorhiza incarnata (assembly GCA_033032865.1). Taxonomy (NCBI): domain Eukaryota; kingdom Viridiplantae; phylum Streptophyta; class Magnoliopsida; order Asparagales; family Orchidaceae; genus Dactylorhiza; species Dactylorhiza incarnata. Next base: position 42,378 of record JAWHQI010001542.1, on the reverse strand, counting down.
TTTTGAGTAGTTGTAATATGTTTACTCTTTTAGAAATATATAAACTGTTTATATAATCAGAAATCTTCTCTACTATTTTTCTTATGCACGTGAGCATGCGACTTCGCATGGTACTCTGTTTTGTAATTTTAAGCCATCTACTTTTCTTCCCCCGTTCGCTTAGAATTTGTTTGCTCGGGACGCGCAAATAGTTAAGTCTGGGGGTGTGATGAGTCCCAATATATACACATTTATGGACTCATCTGGGCCGATTTTCTAGTCTATGCACTTCACTTTAGACATGTTTTCTTTCATATTTGATACTCCATGCTAAGTGCACCTCTAGGCCCGTTTTTGGTGTTATTTCATGTTCTTCATCTTTAGTAGTTTTCATGCATTGTTAAGTTCCACTTTCAGTGGCTGAATCGTGGTTGTGCTGGAACAGGAGTCGTGCAGGAGTCGGCAGTTCCCGGTACAATTCTGTACAGGAACACTGCGCACGATCACTGGTTCTAGTGCGCACGACCACTGGTTGTGCGCCACTGATCGTGCGCACTAAACGCCCATTTTATGAGTTCTGTCTTGCTTATCGCACGACCACTTACGATAGTGCGCAAGACCACTGGTCGTGCGCCAATGGTCGTGCGAACATTGTATTTTATAAATTACTTACCTTGCAGGCTCCGTCCAGTCAGGCGCACGATCACAGGATTCTAGTGCGCACGACCACTGGTCGTGCGCCACTGATTCGTGCGCACTGTTTATTCCAGCGCCTATAAATATTCCTGCTCGCGATTTAGGTCGGATGCTCCGCATTTCTTCCGCCCAGCTCCGCCGTTTCCGCCCCTTCCGCAGGTTCTCCGCCCCCCTAGGCCTCCTCCATCATCCTTGAGCTCCAAGGAGAGGTTTCAAGCCCAAGATCGCCAACATCAAGCAAGGAGATCGTGTATCGGAGGAGATCAGATAGTGACACGAAGAAGACGGGTCCATTGGAAGGTAGTGACAGCCTTCTCTACCCCGGACGCAGTTGAAGACCGAGCTTGGACGCGGATTGACAACCCTGCGATTCCAACCGTGAATCTTCGATGAGGCTTCGGATGTGGTCGATTCCTTCACTCTATTCTTCTTCCTTATGTTGTTGATTGTATAAGCTAGTTTCCTCTATATTTTGATGATGTGCACAATGAATCTTGTTATGTAATGTCTATTTCAGTTATTTGAGATTATTTTATTCATATGTGTTTATGAGGTGTGCCCCATTCCATCCTCCATCCCGCCGTCACGTTCGTGTGCCGCACTAGCAATTGCTAGTGGCGTGCTTGTCGACGAGGTGCTTGCGACCCTCATCCGTATGCCTACTCTTCCATCCGCCTAGCGAAGCGTGGCATAGCGGCCCGTGTAATCCATTCGCCTAACGAAGCAGTGCGCTCAAGGCCTGCACAGTTCGATTCCGCTTGCCTACTCGTCCACCCGCCCTTGTGACGCAGCGCGCTCAAGGCCTGCCTAGTCTCCACTCCGCCAAGCGAAGCATTGCATAGCGGCATTGCATAGGAGTAGTTGTAGTTGTTTTCTTTTATTTTCCAAAAGCCAAATCAAGCCTCCCTCAATCCATCCGACCTTAAGGACTTCAATCTCAAGTCCTCCTCAATAGTCTACTCCACCTTACTGTGTTCCTTCGAGATTCGATACTCGGGGATTACTCCTCGTTTTTTATTACTTGAACGATCGGTACACTGCCGTTTCGTGCCGCAGTCGAGCTACCGCCTATCGCAGTGTGCGAGATTTGTGCCATCAAATATCTCCCCCCACCCACCCTCCCTTTAGTCCCACATCGTGGGTAAAGGGAGGGAGGGCCCCTCCTCAAATATAAAAGGGCCCGAGCCCTTCCCTGAGCTCACACCAGCCCCCTCCTCCTCCCCTGCCGGCCAGCCCTCCCCCTCCCCTGTCGGAGCTCCTCCTAGCCGAACTGCCACCTACCCACCATGGCCAGCCGCCCCTCAGCCTCCCGAGCCCCTCCCCCACAAGTAGAACCCCTCTCCCTCCTCCTTCCTACCTCCTTAAGGCAGCCGGCCAACACCCCCCCCCCCCATCGCCGGAGCGCCGCCAGCCCCACCCCAAAACCTGCCCAGGTTCGGGGGGGGGGGGGGGGGGGGGGGGGGGGGGGTTGGCCGTGAACCTCTCACTCCTAGTGTCGGTGGTGGCGCTGGGGAAGCAGGTCCCCACCCGGGGACCCTAGATCCGATGGGAGGAGGCAACACCGCCGCCGGAGGATGCGCCTCCGGCGGCACCCGCGCCGCTCTCCCCGTTTCCTGTACGGGTAAGGGCCACCCCCGGCGGTGGCCGGACCCCTGCCGGAGGATTGCCCCCTCCCCGGCGCCCCAGCCAGGGGAGGCAGGGGAGGCTCCCCCTGTAGGGGGTGGGAGGGGGGTGGCGCAGCAAGCCTGCATGGCGCATGCAGGCTGCGCCACCGCCCCGCCCCCTTCCCATGTATTTTCCAACGGTGGTCGGCGGCGCCAGGCTGCCGGAACACCACCGGAATGGTCGCCGGCTCCGTGCACACCCACCGGGGGCAGCCCTGGCCCCAGCCGGCAGCTACCCGGCAGCGGCCGTGGTCGCCTCCTGCTGGGATAACGGGAGCCGTCCGATCTCCACCAAGAGATCGGGCGGCTCCCCTATTCTTATTTCCCGCCCCCGCCTCCACTTTTGTGCCCCCACTCCGGATCCGCTGTAGATCCGTTGTGGGGACCCCAGGAGGGCGCGCGGTACAGCGCCCTCCCAACCCCTCCTTTGTTATTTGCACCCCAAAAGCCCTTCCCCCTTCCTAAATTTTCTGAGGGTAAACGGGGTAGTTTTGGCAAAAATACCCAACATGAAAAATGTTCCCCACTCAGAGGGGCACCTCCTGTATTTTTTTGAGATTTTTAGGGAAGTTTTGCTATTTTTAAACCCCTATACAAGGTTTTTTAAAGAATTAAAAGCCCAAATGAGTTTGGAAAATTCTCAAAAAAATTATAGGCTCTAATTTAGGGTATTTTGTAACTACTATCAAAGTTTGAAGGTGTGACCTTTCCTTTTGGTCCTTTAAACTTCTTTTACGAGCAAAATAATCGCCCGAATGTGAGCGAAATTAATCGAGATAAATTGGCGGACTCGCGACGCGTATTTTAGCTACCTAGTAAATTACGCGTATCGACCTAAGGAATCGACTAAGTTAAAATGATCGACGTGCAATTTGGGTCGCAATCGCAAGGCAGCACCGCCAATTCAATAACGTCAAGATATTTAAAAATATGAACCCAAGGCACACGAAAATAAGGAATCTCATGAAATATAAGTAAGCTCCTATGAACAGAAAAAAGACCCTATGAACAGGGATTAAAAGGAACTTCCTCCTAAGAATGGAGTCGACCTTGAAGCCTCCTGTTATGGAGTGATTGGACAACTAACCCTTTTATTTATTATGCTCTCCAGTCTCGTACTAGTCCTGCATTTACTTTCTGCATTTATTCCTTAAATCCAGTCTCGTACTGGTCCCCCGACCTTTGCTTTCTGTTTATGCTTTAAGTAATCTAGTCACGAACTGGTCCTTTATTTACAGCTTTTTGTACTTTCAATTCTCTAGTCTCGTACTGTTCCTGATATTTCGGCCCCTGCTTCCGGCCTTTCTTACTGCTTATGTTACACTTTATATATTTTATTGCTAACTGCGGTCCTACGCTGGCAAGCAATGCTTCTCCTCCTTTTGTGAGGCCTTCGTTGGGGAAAACGGAGTTGAGTCACTCCTCCCGAGTTAGCAACAAATAAGGAGCCCTCCTACCGCCGAGCCTCTCGGTCAAAAGTCGAGTGACTGGTCGAGTTAAGAATGTTGCGTCAAGACTTAAAGCGCTTACTCTTTGTTTAAGTTGTTTGAATATTGTTTATTGTGAAAGTGTCGGGTAGGTCACGCCCGCAGACGTTCGTGCTAGTGCGGGAGGGTTGACGACTCATGGCGACAGGGAGATGTGCACAGCGGGTCATCACTACTCCGAACCCGCAGTTTTGCCTCCGCTGGTCGGCCTGAATCTCGGAATTGTCGGATGTCGCTCACATCCAGTTAGTACACCAAGTTGTACGGGAGGGCCTGAGTGATATGGTATGACTACATTCAGAAGTGGCAGGACTGGCCACTGTCACCGACGGCCATATCAGTGAGGCCCGAGGGGTTCGCAACCCCGCTTGAAGTGAAGCGGTCCAAGCTGTGTTGACACAGGGTTTTGTGTGTGCATGTTTGAATACCTTGGTGCGAGTGTGCGCGAGATAGTATTGCCTTTATTACGTACTACGCGTCTATGTCACCTCATGGATATTATGGTTGTAGGCCCTATAGATATATATATACGTATATATGTTTGCCTGCTGCTAACCCTCTACCTTACTTCGGCTATTTATTCATGTACGTTAGCCCGCCCCCATGATATGGATCCAGGGAGGGAATGTGTTTTCTACTTAGCTCTGTGACTAATGGTTATTCTTATAATCAATCACAGAAGATGGGACGGCGCGAAGCCCCGCACCGCAGGATGAGTTACCAGCCTTAGAGATGGCCTGATCGGATACTCCAGCCTCGCCCCCTGTCTTCCGCGACGTGAGTCCTAGAGTATAGGACTAGCTTGGGGGTATTTTGTTATAGTTATGTGTAGCGCCCGAGGTAGATGTTGTAAACAATAAGCTTCGGCCTTTTGTCTTTATGTAAATATAAGTTGTGTGCTTATTTTTCCTATTCTATTACTTCCGCTATGTGATTCTGATGTGTTGTTGTGATTCTTGTGCCTGACAAGGCGACCACTCAGTGATTGAGAGGGTGGGCCATTGCCATCCGGGAAGCACTAGTGGTCGTCCGTGGGGAGTAAGATCCCCCTCCCTGGACCGGGTTCAATTTTTGGAGGGGGTCTTACAAATGGATCAGAGCTACCACGATCCGACCACATGTGGCAGTCTTTAGATCCTCCTTTCCCAGATTCTGTTACTTGGTTCTGGACAAACCACGCAGCGGAAGCCTGGTGGACCCTTAGGTTTAAATTTAAAGGATCCTATACTGCACAGTAGTACACCCACACATTTTTTCCGCTTCCTTTTAGTCAGTTCTGCAAAATTCCATTACTTTTGCAAATACTGATGTTCACATGTTACTTCTCCAGACACCGGAGTCCAGTAATGGAAGGTCCTCCTCTAGGTATCAGTACCATCCTACCACTCCACCACCAGCCCCGGCCGCTCCAGCTGTAGTCCCTTTTGTTGATACGGATCTAGGACGGACACTGACAGCTCTACTAGCCACCTTTCAGACAACCATCCTACGGCCACCCCAGCAGACCACTGTGCCTACAAACCTTCTGACGACATTTCGGGGCTAAGACTCCCCACCTTCTGAGGCACTGAGTCTTCCATAGATGCAGAAGAGTGGGTAGAGAGAGTAGAGGAACTCCTGGATGGGATGATGTGCCCCATTGTGGCCGCAGTGTCTTTAGTAGTGACCTTACTGGAGGGCTATGCCCGAGACTGGTGGAGGGAAGCCAGCCGCTCCACATTTAGAGGGCGACCACTCAGCACGATCCTCTAGGGAGAGTTTTCAGAGTCCTTCCTAGAGCACTTCATCTCATACGCTGATAGGATTGCACTCCAGGAGCGGTTCCTGCAGATCCGGCAAGGAGAAAGTACGGTACCGGAGTACCAGCGAGAGTTCATCCACTTGGCCCATTTCGCTGGGACTTTGGCAGTTACGGAAAGAGATAGAGCGACTAGATTCTATCGAGGACTGTGAGACAATCTTCGACAGGCTTTGATCATGATCTCACTGTCGACCTTCCACACGATCGCCTCACACGCCGAAGCTTTAGAGATGGATCAGAGGATGCTGGCCCAGCAGCGAAGGGGACACATGGATGTTCCCCAGACTCAGGGCCGAGAGAGAGGAGTAGGCCCTCGTAGGCAGGACCGGGATAGGAGACAACATCAGAGCCACCAGCCATATAGGCAGGCACCCCAGCCCCGACAGGCACCCCAGCCCCGACCGGCACCTCCAGCCCCAGCACCTCAGGTCGTCCCTGCCGCACGACGAGATGTTCCTTTTGCAGGGAACTGCTATATTTGCCAGCTGCCCGGGAACATACGAGCTTTCTGCCCTCAGGCTATAGGTAGGCCCGGCTTAGGAGCAGTTGATGCGCAAATCTCGCACACCGCTATAGGCGGTAGCTTGACTGCGGCACGAAACGGCAGTGTACCGATCGTTCAAGTAATATAAAACGAGGAGTAATCCCCGAGTATCGATTCTCGAAGGAACACAGTAAGGTGGAGTTAACGTTCAAGGAAGGACTTGAGATTGAAGTCCTTTAGGTCGAATGGATCGCGGAAAATGGGGTAATTTGGATTGGGGAAAATAAAAGAAAACAACTACAACTACTCATATGCAATACCGCTATGAAATGCTTCGCTTGACGGGATGGAGACTAGGCAGGCCTTGCGCGCACTACGTCGCAAGGGCGGGTGGACGAGTAGGCAAGCGGAATTGAACTGTGCAGGCCTTGAGCGCACTACTTCGTTAGGCGAATGGATTACACGGGCCGCTATGCCACGCTTCACTAGGCGAATGGACGAGAAGGCTTGCGGATGGAATGCTTCGCACCGGCGGAGTCGGAATGGATTATACGGGCCGTTAGCACCGCTTAGCTTGGCGGATGGACGAGTAGTTTTACGGAATGAGGGTCGCAAGCACCTCGTCGACAAGCACGCCACTAGCAATTGCTAGTGCGGCACACGAACGTGATGACGGGATGGAGGATGGAATGTGGCACTCCTCACTTGCATAAACCACACATAAAGATTTCACATAAACATGAAATACTAAATATAATAACAAGGTTTAGCAAACATTATTCATACACCCAAATGATAAAGGAAAACAATACTACAGTATAAAGGGGGTTGAGATTACAACCAAAGCACGGAGACTCATCGGAGGTTCACGGCCAGAATCTAGGGTTGTCAATCCTCGTCCGGGCTCGGGCTCCAACTGCCATCCGGGGTCCGAAAGAGCTGTCACCTTCTTCTATTGTACCCGTCTTCTCCGTCAATCTTCTTTAGCCACGATCTCACCGGAGAACTTCACAAGTGCAGCAAGGAATCCCTCAAAATGGAGCTTTGGAGGTGCACGAACAATGGAGGAGGCCTAAAGGATGCTCTGGCTCGAGATTGGCATGAAGAATAAGCCCGGAGCACCTCCTGAAGGTGGGCGGCGATGGACGACGAAAAGGGCGCGGAACTGGAGCTCTGGAAGCGGGAAAGAAGATCGATCCAGAATAGGGCGAAACCTGCGGCTTAAATAGAAAAACTATCAGAAATTGGTCACGCACGGTCGAACGCACGACCGTGTAGACCGTGCGATATTAATTAAAACGTAAGCACAGGAAGACGGCCAGCATCGCCCGTGCGTTTTACTCACGCACGTGAACTCCCGCTCGTGCGTAAAAACGCACGGGTAAAATCAGAAGAGCTTGAAATCCATCAAACAACAAAAGGTCATGCATTTTGTTCGCACACGATTGAATCCAACCGTGCGTGAAGAAAACGCACGAGTGGGGCAGATCACCATATTGACCAGCCAATCATATCGCACGACCGCAGCAGACCGTGTGTCAAGCAAACGCACGACCGCGCGATTCATACAGGATGAGTTCTGGGCAGTATGGACGATCTGCCCACCTGCACAACAAATCCAAATGCTGGGAACACACCTCCAGCACAAGAATGAAAGCATAAAAAAGAATGGGGAGCACATTGTGCATGCCCAACAATAAAGCGTGCAATTGCACACCAAAACGGGCCAACAAGTGCACTTCGTGTGAGAATTGTGTTCAAGTGAATTTTAAGCAATAATGAACTAAAAGTGAAGTGCATAAGAATGAAAATAACCCAGATGAGTCCAAAAAAGTGTATATAAGTGGGACTCATCACACCCCCAGACTTACCTGTTTGCGCATCCCGAGCAAACAAATACGGCTGAGTAGGAAAATGGTAGTTAGCGAAGGGAATTTGCAAAATAGGAGTACGGTGCGAAGTATCATACGCATGCAAATAGAAATTCAGTAAAAGGAGATTCTAACTATGCTAACTAATTTACAAAAGTGTTAAAGCGTAAATAAATATTTATTGATACTCAACTGGTGAATCATGAAGAACTTGTGCGGTCGTGCCCGGTGTGAAAGTACACAAGCCACTCAGGAGGGTGTTGCTAAAGACCGGAATTCGGGGATAACTCCGCTGAAATCCATCAACGACGAGAACCATAAGCTTGCCCGGTTACACTCTCTCCACGGCGCTAGCAAACTCACAAGTTAAATCAATAGGACTTCCAGGTTATAATGGGGCTTAGGTTACGGTATGATATTCAATGATAAACGAGACGGCTACGCAACCCAATTGAGTCAAGAGATAACGTTGTACCAAAATAAGACCAAGAACGATGCTAGTGTGACACACTCCCAAACTTAGCTTGAAAAATGGGTGTGCACACACAACCTACTCCAACAAATACCAACTGAATTTTCTATTACGCTCAAAGGGATTTTTTCATTCCAATTCATTTCAGATTTTTCTTTTAACTTCATTTTTTTATTTTTCTTTTATCCCCCGGTTGGTTCACAATAATCAGTTCAGCAAATAATATAGATTTTTCTTTCACATCACAAGGGTTCCATACATCACAACAAATCAAGAAATATGATTTCAGTTAACTCGCTACTTGGTTGCGATAATTGGATAAGCTTTAGGCTTTGGTGATTGAAAGAAGAGCTGAAACAAAGGAGGGGTAGGCACAAACTTGGCTTGCAAAGGTAAACGCATAGGTCATGGAAAACAAGGCTCAAACTAGCAAAGAAATGGCCTACATCACGTTTAACAATATGAGTTGCTCTCGCCCATGCTTCAAGAGTCGCTTGGGGCAAGTTCTTAGCCCACGAGAAAGGTAAACCTTCCTTCCGGCTCGAGCAACACACACTAGCGCTTGCCTACACACAACATCGTGCTACCGCCAATTCCATTCACATTCACCAATTGAGTAAATTAAATTTAAAACTACGCAAAAACATTAATTGTAAATTAAACGCATAGAGACAATCTAATTCTACTCAAATTTCTATACAAGCACGAATATGTGACTAGAACACTACTGGAGTCAACATCACACTCCGACTTGCAATACCTAAGCTAACATCCTATTTCAAAATTCCAAACAAAATAAGCGTGAACGGGAGCACACAAACAAGTGAGTGCGCGCTAAAGTGGGTGTAGCGGTGTGCGGTGAAGATGAACAAATAATATAACTGAAATAAAATACTTCTAGCATGCACTGAGATGTGCACGTGTAGTGGGTAACATATAGCGGCTCTCCCCCAGACTTAATCTAAATAATCTAACATTAGATATAACCATGAATTTTAAAATGAAGTCTAGGGAAAGAGAGTACCCAATGCTCAACAAGTGAGCATACCAGAAGACGCGTGTAAACCAAGACAAAGCTGCAGCATCCGCCATCCAGAAAAAGTACCTGTAGGGGGTGAGCTCCGCCAAACCAAAAGGAAATATACAAAATAAAATGAAATACAACTAACTAGACTAAACTTGATGAAATTAAAATGCAAGGAAAAGTAAGATAACTACTGGGGTTATTGTCATCCCAACACGACTTATTCGGATTTTATACAGTTCTAGCTAATGGGAGTATGGAAGGAGAAGTGGACAGGTAACTGGCCTAATATCCGTCTCGGTAGCGGGCACCGATACGGAGACAGAACAGTTACCCCTCTACCTAAATATAGATACCTGCTCCTCACAGGTAGAGTGTAGAAAATGTAAGTGGAGGAGGAAATATCCTCACTCAACTCACCAAAAACATCCTTGCCTAGCAAGGTATCGTTTTCAGGGAGGCAGCAGGAGGAGAAGGCAATGAATGAGGCTTCCTCTATGGAGGAGGGATCAACCTCCTCACACAAGAGGATGCGCTCATCATTAACTTGAGCATCATGCTCCAAGTCCTCCTGAGGTACCTGTGAAGACTCAACCTGCACAGGCTTAAATCATAAAGGGGGTTAGGAAATAAAAGAGAAGAAAAACTTAAATAAACATCCATCGGGGGAGTGGTCCCGGTCTTTCTCCCAGCAGGATTCAAACATAGATCACTGTCGGTATCATATGAGTCATAGCGAGGGGAGTCCGAAAGCTCGAGGTACTCGGTGTTGAGTTGGACCTCCTCATCCGATAAGGAAGTGCAAACCTCCTCATCAGGAAAGGAATCCTCCTCATCCCACCTCGGTGCATCATCGTGTTCCAAGAAGGCACACTCCCCATTGGAGAGAATAACATCCTCGTCCCACTTTGATGCAACCTCAGGCTCCGAAAGAACCTCCTGCACAACATCATCAACCAACTCACAAAGAATAGGAGTAGAAAATTCTTGCAAAGAAGGCGGAGGAACAACAGTAATAGCATCATCAGAGAAAATATAAATAGGTTCCTCCGGGGTGAATCCGAAAGAGGAGATGGAAGAAAAGGGAGAGGAATCTCCACCACGTCATCACACTGAGCAGTCGAAAGTCTAATGGGAATATCCACAGAAGTCCCCCATAGACAAGGTGGTACTGCGAACTCATCATCAGAATCAGAAGGGGCAACCAAATGAGAGGTGGATGGAATGACACGGACATCTGGTTCATCATCCATCTCTATCTGGCGCTGGAATTCTGCACAGTCTTTCAACGCATGCTCGGTGCTACGACAACACAAACATAATTTTCTATTCCTCGTCAGTCCTTGCGGGGCCGGTGAGGAATACAAAAATGATGGAAGTGGCGAAGAAGAGTGACCATAAGACTTGGGTACAGTGTATGAAGTGTCGTAGGAAGACGGTGCTCCATGCACTGAACCACGAGAGTTATGCCCACCATCTTCAGTGGGGCACTCATCACTAGAATGCCTAGCATCCCGACACCATTTGCAACGTATATTCAGATAAGCAAACATGGTGCAAAGGAAGATTTCATCAAATAGAAATATTCTAAGCAAGAATTGACTAACCACAAACAATATAATTGAAAACCTGCTTTTGAAAAATTGCAAATAAAGATTAGAAACAAAGAAATTAAAAGATACTACTTATATATAAAAAAAATACATAAAATGGTATAAACAAGGGGAAAAGGGTTTCTATCTCTTGTCTCCCTCTCCAGAAAACCCACACGTCTGTGTTCCCCGGCAACGGTGCCAAAAACTTGATGCGCAAATCTCGCACACCGTTATAGGCGGTAGCTAGACTGCGGCACGATACAACAGTTTACCGATCGTTCATGTAATATAAAACGAGGAGTAATCCCCGAGTATCGAAACTCGAAGGAACACAGTAAGGTGGAGTTAACGTTCGAGGAAGAACTTGAGATTGAAGTCCTTTAGGTCGAATGGATCGCGAAAAAGGGGGTAATTTGGATTGGGGAAAATAAAAGAAAATAACTACAACTACTCCTATGCAATGCCGCCATGCAATGCTTCGCTTGGCGGGATGGAGACTAGGCAGGCCTTGAGCGCACTGCGTCGCAAGGGCGGGTGGACGAGTAGGCAAGCGGAACCAAACTGTGCAGGCCTTGAGCGCACTGCTTCGTTAGGCGAATGGATTAAACTGGACACTATGCCACGATTCACTAGACGAATGGACAAGAAGGCTTGCAGATGGAATGGTCCGCACCGGCGGAGTCGGAATGGATTACACGGGCCGTTAGCACCGCTTAGCTTGGCGGATGGACGAGTAGTCTTACGGAATGAGGGTCGCAAGCACCTCATCAACAAGCACGCCACTAGCAATTGCTAGTGCGGCACACGAACGTGACGGCGGGATGGAGGATGGAATGGGGCGCTCCTCACTTGCATAAACCACACATAAAGATTTCACATAGACATGAAATACTAAATATAATAACAAGGTTTAGCAAACATTATTCATACACTACAGTATAAAGGGGGTTGAGATTACAACCAAAGCACGGAGACTCATCGGAGGTTCACGGACGGAATCTAGGGTTGTCAATCCTCGTGCGGGCTCGGGCTCCAACTGCCGTCCGGGGTCCGGAAGAGCTGTCACCTTCTTCTATTGTACCCGTCTTCTCCGTCAATCTTCTTTAGCCACGATCTCACCGGAGAACTTCACAAGTGCAGCAAGGAATCCCTCAAAATGGAGCTTTGGAGGTGCATGAACAATGGAGGAGGCCTAGAGGATGCTCCGGCTCGAGATTGGCATGAAGAACAAGCCCGGAGCACCTCCTAAAGGTGGGCGGCGATGGACGACGAAAAGGGCGCGGAACTGGAGCTCTGGGAGCGGGAAAGAAGATTGATCCAGAATAGGGCGAAACCTACGGCTTAAATAGAAAAACTGTCAGAAATTGGTCACGCACGGTCGAACGCATGACCGTGCGTAGACCGTGCGATATTAATTAAAAAGAAAGCACAGGAAGACGACCAGCAGCGCCCGTGCGTTTTACTCACGCACGGGCACTCCTGCTCGTGCATAAAAACGCACGGGTAAAATCAGAAGAGCTTGAAATCCGTCAAACAACAAAAGGTCGTGCATTTTGTTCGCGCACGTTTGAATCCAACCGTGCGTGAAGAAAACGCACGAGCGGGGCAGATCACCATATTGACCAGCCAATCATATCGCACAACTGTAGCAGACCATGCGTCAAGCAAATGCACGACCGTGTGATTCATACAGGATGAGTTCTGGGCAATATGGACAATCTGCCCACCTGCACAACAAATCCAAACGCTGGGAACACACCTCCAGCACAAGAATGGAAGCATAAAAAAGAATGGGGAGCACATTGTGCTTGCCCCCAACAATAAAGCGTGCAATTGCACACCAAAACGGGCCAATAAGTGCACTTCGTGAGAGAATTGTGTTCAAGTGAATGTTAAGCAATAATGAACTAAAAGTGAAGTGCATAAGAATGAAAACTAACCCAGATGAGTCCGAAAAAGTGTATAAAAGTGGGACTCATCAGCAGTGCAGGGAGCTGCAGAGAGAGGACGAGGACGAGGAGGTCGCAGAGGACGACCTGCAGGCAGGAGGGACCAGGACAGATAGGGCAGAGCAGCACCGCTCGAGGCGTACGCATTAGATCTCCATCATGGGCCTGGACCGGATGTAGTGATAGGTATATACTTTCATTAGCCACGGTATACTAAGATGATATGATATAGTAGAAATATATGATGTAGCTTCTGCTTTGTCTATGTGATTACTCCTCCTATATATCTGTAAAAATCATATGATCATAGTATATATATTACCAGGTTTACTTTTGGTAGAAGGTCATCCCACTAAAACGTTATTCGATACCGGTGCCACGCATTCCTTCGTCACTCAGAATTTCATCGCAGACAAAGGAAATACGGTACGATCATCTGGAATGTCGATACGAATACGACTCTCGGATGGATCAGACATGACGTCCACAGAGAAGTGATCCTTCCAAGAAATGCTGGGAGGCGTAGAATTCAAAATCATCGCAACCATTCTAGCGATAACTGGATTCGACATCATTTTAGGAATGTATTGGTTGGCTGAGCACATCGCCCAAATCAATTGTTTGACTCGAGAGATCCACCTCCGGAACCCAAATGGGCAGTCTATCACACTAGCAGGTATACCCTCTGTCACCCGCATCATCTTAACATCCGCTCAAACAGACAAAGCAGTCCGACGAAAGGATGAGGTGTACCTGATCCACATCGAGATGGAGGACAAGATGCAAGTACTCTCTAGAGTACCCGTAATTCGATACTTCCCAGACGTCTTTCCAGAATCCCTTCCCGGGTTGCCCCCGCAACGAGAAGTGGACTTCTAGATTGAACACGCTCATGGAGCTCGACCAGTGTCCCGAGCATCTTACCGGATGGCCCCAGGGAACTAGCCAAGCTCAAGATACAATTACAAGAGTTAATTGATGCAGGTTTCGTTCGTCTGAGTACCTCGCCCTGGGGAGCTCCAGTACAATTCATCAAGAAGAAGGATGGATACATGCGTCCGTGTATCGACTACAGAGAACTAAACAAACTCACCTTCCGAAATACATATCCACTACCTAGGATAGATGAATTATTCAATTAATTACAGAGCGTGTCCGTCTTCACCAAAATGGAATTAAGGTTCGGCTACTATCAGCTCCGAGTACGAGAGGAGGACATTACCAAAATAGCCTTCAGCTCCCATTACGGGCTTTACAAATTAATGGTAATTCCGTTTGGGCTGACCAATGCCCCGTCCGCCTTCATGGATCTAATGAATAAAGTGTTTGAACCCTTCATAGACCACTTTGTGATCGTTTTTATAGACGATATACTCATCTACTCGAAGAGTAAGACCGATCATTCCAGGCATCTCCAAATGGTTTTGCTCAAGTTAAGGGAACACTCGCTCTTCGCGAAGTTTAACAAGTGTGAATTCAGGATGGAGGAAGTCGGTTTCCTTGGGCATACAATCAACAAGAATGGGGTGGCGGTAGACCAAGCAAAAGTACAAGCAGTATGAGACTGTCCGCCACTTAAGTCAGCAGCAGATTTCAGGAGCTTCCTTGGCCTCGCCGGCTACTACCGCAAGTTTGTAGATGGTTTCTCTAAAATTTCCTTACCCCTCACCTCCCTCGCCAAAAAGGATACAATGTTCCAATGTACTCCCGAATGCGAGGCAGTGTGTTGCGGACCTAAAGAACCGACTAATATCGGCTCCGATTCTGACACTCCCCTCAGGCACTGAGGGCTTCCAAATATACGCTGACGCATCGCTGAAAGGGTTGGGAGTCGTACTAATGCAGCACAACAGGGTAGTCGCCTATGCCTCACGTCAGCTAAAGCCTCACGAACTAAACTGTGCAACCCATGACTTGGAACTGGGTGCGGTAGTGTTCGCACTAAAAGTCTGGAGGTATTATCTCTACGGAGTAAGATGCAAGATCTTCTCCGACCACAAGAGCCTCAAATATATCTTCACCCAGAAAGAGCTAAATCTCCGACAGCGCCAGTGGTTGGAGTTCCTGTGCGATTATGTCTTTGCCCTCCAATACCACCCCGACAAAGCCAATAAGGTTGCAGATGCCCTAAGTCGGCAACCTCCGATGGCCGGGAATTTGCTAAAGATGATACCAGAAGAATTAATCAAGTCCTTGGCAGACTTGGATATCATCCTCATCACCCGCAGGAACCCGATAGATTACCAGGCCCAGCTTTACTGGATGGAGATTCGGTGTGACATCAGAGACAGAATACGAGAGGCACATAAGATCGACGTAGAAGCGGCCCCAATCATTCAGACCCTGCAACACGGCGCTTAGGAAGACTACAATCTATATGATGGCATCTTGCAGTACAAACACCGCATATTCATTCCCTCTGCCAAAGGAATCTGGGAAGAGATACTCCGCGAAGCACATCAATCAAGGTATTCAATACATCCGGGAGTAGTGAAAATGTATACAGATCTACGAAGAACGTTATACTGGCCAGGTATGAAGAAGGACGTCACTGATTATGTAGCGCACTGATGAGTCCCATTTATATACACATTTATGGACTCATCTGGGCCGTATTTCTAGTCGATGCACTACACTTTAGGCATGTTTTCGATCATATTTGTTATTCCTTGCTAGGTGCACTCTTAGCCCGTTTCGGTGTGCATTTGCGCTCCTTGTTATTGGGGGTAAGAACATGGTGCTCCCAATCCCTTTTCTATGTTTATTTGGTGCTGGAGGTGCTTTCCCAGCTATTTCGTATTGTGTGCAGGTGGTCGGATCACCCAGTTTTCCCCCAGAATTCATAATTGTGTACAACGCACGGTCGTGCGTTTCCTTGACGCACGGACGGTTGAGGTCGTGCGTTCTCATCTAGGCAGAAAATGGGCAATCTGAGTTTAGTTGTGTGTTTTTACGCACGGGCGGAATTGCCCGTGCGTGAGTAAAACGTCGGTCGCCTGTTTCTTCTTGTTTTTAGCCTTTCTGAATTTTCCCGTGCGTTTTTATGCACGGGCGGGTTTGCCCGTGCGTGAGTAAAACGCACGGGCGGCGCAGCTTCGTCTTCAAGTCTGAATTTATAATTAAATAACGCACGGGCAGCGCACGATCGTGCGTTCAACCGTGCGTGACCAAAACTCTGCATGTTTAGTATTTAAAGCAGGAAAAGTTACAGTCAGAGGAGGCCCCCATTCCCCTCGCAGGAAAAGCCAGGAATCCTACCATTTTCGCCCCTTCCACCGGAGGAGAGGAGAGGAGACCATTTCTGGCGATCTCCTTCACCATTCTTCCATCCGGGAGCATTTGCAAGTATTCTCCTCCACTAGGTCAAGCATTCTTCGTCGTGGAGACCATAGAAGTACTGTAGATCGTCGGAGCGGTGACAGCCTCCTTCGAGTCCGCACACCATCTGAGGGCCGAGCCCGGAGAGAGCCCGACAACCTCTCATTTCGGCCGAGAACCCAAGATGCGGTGACATCTTCTTTGTGGTCCTTTCTAAACTTTGATGCTTGTGCTTTCTCTTTGTGTTATTGTAATGAACGCTCGTTAGATTAATGTTATAAATCCTTGCTTGTTGTTCATGTGCAATGATGCTGTGGTGATGAGAATAACATTCCTTGTTGTTGTGATATTCTAGGTTGTTTGTGTGTGAAGCCATCTAGTGATTGCTAGTGGTGATGTTGGCGAAGAGGTGAATACGACCCTCACAAAACCTCGCACTATGGCCATTCCACCCACTTACCGAAGCATGACATCGCGTCCGCTGCACTCACCCACACCTTGCGAAGCGGTGCTTTTCGACCCGCATTTCTCTTATTTGCGCAATAGCTTAGGACACCAATTACAACGCCCCTGTTTTATTTTATTCGCTCGTGTAACAATCGACTCACCACACGTTTCGTTCACCAGAACCTGCATTCCTCAAGAGATCGACATTCGGTGAAGCTATTCCCAAATTTATTACTTGACAGCGACCGGTGCACTTGCTGAACGCGCATCAAGTTTTTGGCGCCGTTTCCGAGGAGAGAGTGTGAACGGGCAAGCTTATGGTCACCGAAATTGATGGATTTCAATGGAGGTCATCTCGAGTACCGATCTTGGGCAATGCTCGCCTCAGCATTCAGTTTACTTTCTTCCTATGTACGACCTTATGATTCACCGTGATTCACTTTTTGAGTAAATGTAATATATAAATACACTCCTAGAAATTTATAAACCAATGTGTATGAGTAGAAATTGTGTCTACTGTATTTCTAAACGCTTGAGCATGCGACTTCGCATGATACTCCTATTTACAATTTTCATGCTAGCCTATGTTTTTCTTGTCCGAATAAGAGATGGTTTGCTCGGGACGTGCAAACAGGTAAGTCTGAGGGTGTGATGAGTCCCATTTATATATACATTTATGGGCTCATCAGGGTCGAATTTCTAGTCGTTGCACTACACTTTAGGCATGTTTTTGTTCATATTTGTTATTCCTTGCTAAGTGCACTTTTAGGCCCGTTGTGGTGTGTCATTGCGCGTTTTAGTGTTGGGGTAAGCACAACGTGCTCCTCATTTTTTTTATGCTTTATTTCTTGTGCTGGAAGGGTATTCCCAGCCTTGTTGTGGCTAATGCAGGTGGACGGTTCATCAATTTTATCCAGAATTCATATCTGTGCATATCGCACGGTCGTGCGTTTTGTTGGCGCACGGTCGGTTGCGGTCGTACGCCCTTTGCTGAGGAGGAAATTGATGACCTATCGTTTGATCGTGCGTCTCTATGCATGGGCAGTTGCCCGTGCATGAAGGAATCGCACGATCGACCTGTTTAGCCTTGTTTTTTTGCTTTCTGAATTTACCCGTACGTTTTTACGCACGGGCGGGTTTGCCCGTGCGTGAGTAAAACGCACGGGCGCTCCAGGTCATCTTCCTGCGCTTTTCTTAATTATTAATATCGCACGGTCTACGCACGGTCGTGCGTTCGACCGTGCGTGACCATTTATCTGATTCTTTTCTATAAAAGCGCAGTTCGCCCTAGTACGGGGGATGGTACATTTTTCTTCCCTTTTTCCTCCGCAAAGGAGTTCCAGCTCCGTACACTTCCACCTTTCCATGAGGGCATGGCCCTAGGTCTCCTCCATCATCCTCAAGCTCCAAGGAGAAGGATCTAGCACTTCATCCACCATCATCCAAAGAGAAGGAAGCTTGGTCGTGCGGCTGAATCGTGATACGAAGAAGATGGGCCATTGGAGGGTAGTGATAGCCTTCTCTACCCCTATAACACCCCTGAATTTTCGGATATTAATTTAATTATATTGATGACGTCATTATGACGTAGGGCGTTACGTTAGTGCGGAGTTAGCGGTGCGCCGTCTTTGCACGTTTTTAGTGTCCGTTCGGTCAAGACGACCAAATTTTGGAACGACTAGAAATTGGAAAATTTTACGTTAGGAAATTAGATTATTTAATTTTAGAAATAAATTGTAAAAGTGTCGCAGCGTTCCGAGCAAATTTGAAGCCTCGGTAGTTTTTCAAAGGTTTGTATAATTATCCATCGCCGTAAAACTTCGGAAATTTATATCTCGAAAACGGTACGTCGGATTTTGATTCCGACTTCGCCGTTGGATTCGTAGCGCCGCCGCTCACCTACGGTGCGAGTTTCATCGGTTTCGGCATTCGTCCAATGTTAGTAAAAATATAAATTTTTATAATCTTTATAATAATAATTATTATATATATGTTTTAAACTGATTGAAATTTTCAGTGATTTAGCCGATTCGGCTATTCTCCTTTAATTCGGCCATATCTATTCTTTTGAAAGCTGATTTAATTCGTCTATTGAATTTAATTCGACTATTTAATTCGGCTATATCCAAAACCAATAGCCGAATCTTATTTCCTTCCTGTTACTTTTATAAATAGTTTTACTTATTATTATTCTAATTATTATATATTATTATAAACATATTTGTATATATATATACGTAAATAGCTCTTCTTCTCTCCCGTGAAAAGAAAAACCAAAATCCTTTCTCTCCTTCCCGACCGGCGGCGGAGGCATCGTCTTTCCGCGAACCTTTAGATCGCCGCCACGGCGCCACCGGAGCTCCGGAGCACGAACCTTCGTCGGAGCATAGATCTGGAAAGCTCTCGCCGAGCTATTCGCGTGTGCGGTAAGTATTTCGAGTTTCGCAGATTTTTGAGGTTGGAGCCGGTAGCCCTAATTTTCTTTTTCATTCCAAAAGTTTCAAAGATCGTTCATCGAGGTATTCTAGCGGTCGATCTGCGACGAGGAGCAAGTCTGAGGCCGTTTTCTTCGAAAGGTTTGAGGCAAGTGGTGGATTCTTCCCCCTTGCCACAGTGTGGTTCATCCTTTACCGTTTTTGCTTCTATTTAATTTAAACAAAATATATTATGCATTATCTTCTGTTAAGAATCGTGTATCCGACCGTGTAGTCTCGCATCTTATCAAATTCGTCAAAATACTCGTAAGTATAGTCGCCATTTTTCCCTCTAAGGCAGGTTTGTCGATAGCGTTCCGTCGAATTCGCCGAATTCATTTCGTCGAATTCGTCGATTGTGTTCCACCGAATTCGCCGAAGTCCTCTTAAATTGATACACCAAAATTACCTTAAGCATATTCAGCATTTTGTTATAGTTAAGTTCGTCGTTATGGTTTCGCCGAATTCGCCGATAGTTTAGGATTTCGCCGACGTCGTCTTAGACCTTAGATAATGATTTTTGCCGATAGTCTTGGTAATTCGTCGATGGTATTTCGACGGATTCCCCGTAAGGTTGAGTTTCTCTCGGAATTGTTTCCGGATTTCTCTGTGGTGTCTGTTTGGATTTTTGATGAGGTGAATCTCTATCCCCAGTCGATTGATGGTTTCTTTTGGACTGTTAGTGTAGTTGGACAATAAAACCACTACCACAGTGCCTACTTTTCTCTTCCGTGGACGTGTAGGCTGCTGGTTGTGTGGGATGTAACCGCCGCCACAGTACTTTTGCGTCATGGGTGTTTTTGGGTCTGATGGTTGGTTGGAAAGAATGTCTCCGCCTCAGTACTGTTTTGTTTTGGCGGGGATAGTGATTCATTTCTTGGGTAACCCTTTACCCTTTTCCCTTGAATGTTGATGGAATGCAATTTGACCGCACTTTGTGCCAGTCATTCTTTACTCGTTGGTTGCTATACTTCTTTATTTGGCTTGCTGGTGTTTTATAGCCATCCTTGATGGGTTGGTAACCCTCTTTATCTTGATAAGATTACTCTTACCCTTTGATTATGTTGTCCTTCATGCTTTTGTGCTGAGGCATTCTTTTCTTTTGAATGCCTCAGGTTCGGACCAGTAGCAGGTTGAGCTGACCGAGTTCAGTTTCCGTCAGATTGCAGTAGTTGATTTCTTTACTCCTTTTGGGGAGGTAGACTATTGTTTTCTTTTGAGACTTGTTAGGGTTATGGGTTCGTGTCAGTTTGTTGACGCCCATAGCCTGAGTTCTTTTATGTTAGACTTTGTCTTGCTGTTTTTATGCTATTACCGTTACTTGCTATTTTATGCAATTGCTCTCTGGGAAGGTTTTATGTTAGGATGCATGGTAGTTACTTTATATACAAAACTGCAAAATTCTTCATACATGACATCTCTTTCAAAAACTGTCATTCTTCTATTTTGAAGCTCGTAAAAGAAATCCTTTTTACTTATATTAAATATAGAAGTTGCATATCATTAGAATGCTGGTTACTTCATCATGCTCATATAGGTTAAATTAAAGTAAATTATGTATTTTCCGCTGCGTAATCCTATACTTTCTTATTTATGGACTAGTTGATGCATTAAACCGAGGGACACGGTAATTGAAAACCTTAAACTTAAGTTATGTTTTAAAACATAAAGTTAATGACTTTCTAAAGAAAAGTGTGAAGTTAGAGCCGCCTGAACGTCTGCAGTTGTCCCCTGCATGACGTGGCATCATGCGGCGTATTTTCTCTTACTCAGACGTATTATTTAATACGGGGAAAATGCGGGTTGTGACAACCCCTGCATGACGTGTGAAGCCCTTCCATTTGTTTATCGCATCCTTTTTGTTTTATTTCTTTGTATTCTATTTTCTTGTATGATATTGGGTTGCTTTAGTAAATATTGTTAGGTGTAGTATTTTGCATAATAGCTCTCATTATTTTGAATCATTTTATCTTCACACTATGTGGGATTCATTTAATATTCGTTGCCGTTGGTGTGGAGATATCTCTCACGCTAGTGATAGATGACCAAAGGGAGATAATGGCCATAGAACTCAAGGCCCAATATATGGAGCACCGACTTCGTCTGGTACTCCGTATGTTGCGCGGAAGTCCTATGGCTATTCTGCCAAGCCTTTACCGTCATACTTCTTTTCGGCTTCAGCACATGCTGTGCCAAAGAAGCCCATAAGGCAGTGCTTGTTTTGTTAGAGCACGGATCATGCCTTGAAGGACTGTGCTGCCTATCTTCTCCAATTGGATGAGGATGTCGAGTCGGATATCCGGATCGTCCCGACTCCTACTTCTGACAGCACACCTTAAACATCCGGTTATGTGTCTGTGTCACCTTCACATTTTGAAGGGTATGGCGTGGACACGGTCACCGGATGTGTGGATAATCTAGGCACTAACATGACTGAGCCCATCTCCCCTGTGCATCCATCACCTTGCGTGGATTCAATTCTTTGTGAGGAATCAGCGCTTGACTTTTATCCAAGCACCCTTCCTCCCCCTGTTGTGCATACTACATTCTTCGTGGACGACATTGTTGATGATGTGTCATAAGTTGAGGCTGGCGATCTAAGTGTGCCTGCTCCTATGGAGGAGGACAACCTTCTAAGTGAAGAGGAGTTTTCCTCAGCACCGGTGGAGGAAGTCCAAGTCTTAGGCATGGCCGCTGTCGATCCCGCCGAACCTTATAGCGTTAATGACAATGCCGACATTATTTTACTTCCCCAACCTGATGGGAGTGAGACCGGGACCACTCCCCCGTTTGATGTCTCTTTAAGTTTTTCATCTCTTTTATTCCCTGACCCACCTTCTTCTTCTTCTGAGCCTTTACAGGTTGAGTTCTCACAGGTATGTCTTTTGAACCCCCTACTTTAGGCAATTTTCGAGCACGAAAATCCCTTTATTTCTATTGGATTGTAACATCCCGACTTTTATCGGGTCACTAGAACCTAGTGAGCCCAATAAAAGTATGCCCGAGCGATAGAAAATGACTCGATATAAAATTGTGTACTAGGGGACTACGATCTGACTTCCATCAGCTCTATTGGACTCGTATAATCGATACGAGTGTAATGGGAATCGTTCCATTCCAATCTGAGGTCGTTTGGAGAAAATGACCGTTTCGGGTATTATTATGCGCCACAACTAAGTCGTTGGGGTACGGCGACCAAATGTACTCCGATTTGACTTCCGTTAGACTCGTATAATCGATACGAGTGTAATGGAACTCGTTCCATTCCAATCCGAGGTTGTTTGGAGAAAACGACCGTTTTGGGTATCGTTGTGCGCCATAACTAAGTCGTTGGGGGTACGGTGACCAAATGTACTCCGATTTGACTTCCGTTAGTTCCGTTAGACTCGTATAATCGATACGAGTGTAATGGAGCTTGTTCCATTCCAATCCGAGGTCGTTTAGAGAAAACAACCTTTTTAAGTATCGTTGTGCGCCGCAACTAAGTCGTTGGGGTACGGTGACCAAATGTACTCCGATTTGACTTCCGCCAGTTCCGTTTGACTCGTGTAATCTATATGGGTTTAATGGAACTCGTTGCATTTCAATCCGAGATCATACAAAGAAAATGCCCATTTTGGATTATGCAGGCCGCCTCGGCACAACGCACGAAATACGGAGCGCACGAACTCGGAATCGGCCCCGGTGAATCTTGATGGACCCACGGGACCATGAATTACCTCACCCAATGTAGACTTTAGTCAACCCCCGCTCCCCCCCAGCTTGAAAGTTTGGAAAAAAAGGAGGATAAAAGGGGGGGAGGAGAGAGAATCTCCACCCCCAAGGGAGGAGGGCTACCCATGAGTGGGCAACCCTTAGTGTTTTGGAGGGGAGGGGGGTGGAGAAAATATTTCCCCCCACCCACCCTCCCTTTAGTCCCACATCGTGGGTAAAGGGAGGGAGGGCCCCCTCCTCCCCTATAAAAGTGCCCAAGCCCTTCCCTGAGCTCACACCAGCCCCCTCCTCCTACCCTGTCGGCCTGCCCTCCCCCTCACCTACCGGAGCTCCTCCTAGCCGAGCCGCCACCTCGCCACCATGGCCAGCCTCCCCTCAGCCTCCTGAGCCCCTACCCCACAGGTAGAACCCCTCTCCCTCCTCCATCCTACATCCATAAGGTAGCCAAACGCCCCCCCCCCCCCCCCCCCCCCCCTCGCCGGAGCTCCGCCAGCCTCACCCCAAACCATGCCCAGGTTCGGGGGGGGGGGGGGGGAAGAACCCCCAGCGCCGGTGGTGGCACTAGGGGAGCAGGTCCCCACTCGGGGACCCTAGCTCCGATGAGAGTAGGCGGCAGGTCCGTCGGAGGACGCGCCTCCGGCGGCACCCGCGCCGCTCTCCCCTTCCCTCCTCATTTCCAATACGGGTAAGGGCCAACCCCGGAGGCGGCTTGCGGCCCAGGCCGCCGGACCCCCGCTGGAGGATTGCCTCCTCCACGGCTCCCCAGCCAAGGGCGACAGGGTAGGCTCCCCCGACAGGTGGTGGTGGGGGGGGGGGGCAACAAGCTTGAATGGCGCATGCAGGCTGCGCTCCCGCCCCCTTCCCTTGTATTTTCCGGCATTGGCCGGCGGCGCCAAGCCTCCGGACCACCACCAGAGTGGTCGCCGTCTCCCGGCGCACTGACCGGGGGAGGCATCGGCCCCAGCCGGTCACTGCCCGACGGCGGCAGCGGCCGCCTCCCGCTGGGATAGCGGGAGCGGTCCGATCTCCACCAAGAGATCAGGCGACTCCCCTATTCTTATTTCCTGCCAACGCCTCCACTTGTGTGCCTCCCACAACGGATCCGCTATAGATCCGTTCTGGGGACCCCAGAATGGCGCGCTGTACAACGCCCTCCCAACCCCTCCTTTCCGCTATTTGCACCCCGAAATCCCTTCCCCCTTCCTCAATTTTCTGAGGGTAAATGGGGCAGTTTTGGCCTAAACACCCAACATGAAAAATATTTCCCACTCAGAGGGGCACCTCCTGTATTCTTTTGAGATTTTTAGGGGAAGTTTTGCTATTTTTAAACCCTATACATGATTTATTTTAAAGAATTAAAAGCCCAAATGAGTTTGGAAAATTCTCAAAAAAATTATTGGCTCTAAGTTAGGGTATTTTGCAACTACTATCAAAGTTTGAAGGTGTGACCTTTCCTTCTGGTCCTTTAAAAGTCTTTTACGAGCAAAATAAATGCTCGAAAGTGAGCGAAATTAATCTGGATAAATTGGCGGACTCGCGACGCGTATTTTAGCTACGTAGTAAAATTATGCGTATCAACCTAAGGAATCAACTAAGTTAAAAGTATCGACGTGCAATTTGGGTCGCAATCGCGAGGCGACACCGCCAATTCAATTACATCAAGATATTTAAAAATATGAATCCAATGCACACGAAAATAAGGAATCTCATGAAATATAAGTAAGCTACTATGAACAGAGAAAAGATCCCTATGAACGGGGATTGAACGGAACTTCCTCCTAAGAATGGAGTCGACCTTGAATCCTCCTGTTATGGAGTGATTGGACTACTAACCCCTTTAATTTATTATGCTCTCCAGTCTTGTACTTGTTGAAACCAATACTTGGTCTCTTGAGGAGTTCGGGCCACCAAAGGAGGGGGGAAGCTAACACTTACTAATCCCTTAGAGGTGACATACCGAAGCCTCAGAACTAGACACTGACCTTTAAACTCAGTAAGGAGGACCCACCACATACTCACAAGATCTTTAGAGTGCTTCCCCTCCCAAGCCAAAGCTGAGACTGGGCACCTTGGAGAGCCTGAGAGCTAAGCCAAAGTAACATAGGGAGGAGGGAGTCTTGAGGTTGGAATCCTCTCCAAAGGTGCCCTTCAAGGTCTATTTATAGTTTTTGTTTTGTGGTCTGCTAATAGCCAAATCTCGCCTTCCACTTTTACTAAACGCAGCCCAAAATGGTCTGCCAACAGCCAAAGTCCGATGTTCGGAGGGGCTACCTGCGTACCACCAGGGGCTTCTAGGTAAAAAACCATCCTTGGACCCTTACTAGGCGAGCCATCCCCCAGGGCCTATCTCGTCGGGCCTTCCGCAAATCGGCTCACCGAGCCCACCTCGCCGTCCCTCCATGCAAACAGGGCTCACGAGATCATGTACTGGTCGAGCGCCAAATAGTTCTAAATGCACCCCACCATAGTGGGCTCGCACATCTGGCCACTCGCCCCTCTTGGCTCGCCTACTGCGTGTAGATTCCTCAGTACCTCCTAGCGAACATATGGGTTGTACACAATCCCCGCTCTTCGCAAGATTACCTTAAGCTTGCGAAGAAACATACAACCCCTGGTGTTCGTCGATCCTTTGCTGACATGGCAAGAATCTTTCGGTGGGTCCCAGGCTCAAAGCTATAAATATCGTTCTTTCTGACCAGTGCATGAACCATTCTCCCCTTTTTCTTTCCCTCGCTTCTCACCGTTGTATCCATCGAAAATGCCTCCTAGGGAAGAAGTACTGGCTTTCCTAAAAGCCTCGCAAGCGAACCTGAAGGCCAAAGCCGCCGTGATCGCCCCATATATTTCTCCGCAACCTGTCCTGCCTCCTCAGACAAAGAAGGCGAAGACCATTAGGTGGCTCACCAGGGAGGACGGGTCGTCGCCTCTGTCTCCTTCCCCCCACAATGAGTCTGCCCTGCAGGTATCTATTTCTTCTACTACTCTGCATGTGAAGGCTTGCTTAAATGCTTTTTTTTACCTCTTTTTACTCGCAGGACCCCTCCCCTTGGAAGATGTCATCCCGGGGCAATCACCCACTAAATCTCGTGTCCCGAGTCCAGGGAGGGTCGACCCTCCTCCATTAGCGGGTAATACTGATATGCGAGCCCCGTCCTCATGACCAGGTGAGTTACCCACCTCGCTCTCATTCGTGGATCTTCGATTCCTGAGCCCGCATCTCTTCTCATGTATCCACTCCTCACGCGACTCCTGCGAGGAGGACCCCTAACCAAGAGGGTTCGCCGACTCCTCTTCAGACGACCATCCTCACCCCGGGGTTCGGCGTTTTGGGCGAACGGAGTCCCGGTGGGTCATTGCTCGCCAACGCCTGGGTCGTGGGGAATGTGCCGCACCCCCTGGCCTAGGGAAATCCCTCACTCCTTCCTTTGTCAACGCCTTCCAGGGTCAGCTGGGTTCTTCTCGCCGGCGACCTGGTATAGCTTTGATCCCGCCTTGCTTCTTGTTAGCTACAATCCGCTCCCATTGTTGACTTTTTTTCTCGCAGGTGTCCCCGCTATTCCACTTCCTGAGTGAGAACACGGAGAGGAGGAGATGCCGCCTCCCCCCTCGCTAGGCCAGATCGCCAACTTCTTGGGGGGGGGGGGGGCCCAGTGACCCAGCACAGATGAAGAGGCGCGTCACCGATTTCTTCCAGAAGCATACCCTCATTTTGCTGGATATGAACTACAAATGCGAGGAGGATAGGGTGGTCAACGAAGAGAGGTTTGCCGCCCTAGAGGAAGAGATCGCGCAACTCCTTGCAAAAATGAGGCGAGTCGCCCGCGCAGAGGTCTCCTCGCCTGGGGTGCACTTCGCGAGGATAGATGATCAAGTGCGCCTGACACAGCGCGAGGTCTAGTCGGCTCGCGAATATAATTATCCGATGGTGCCTCCGCACGTGGGGGTGCGAGGTCGCGGCTGATGGAAATGACACGGCCGTTGAACTCCCCTTGCCTCGCCACGTCACTTTTTCCGTCTGTTTGTGAACAATTTATAGATGTAATATTTTCCCTTCCCTACTTGCTACCGAACTCTCGTACTCGCCCTCAGTTGGGCTGCGATATAAAGACTTTATGCCGCGCTCTGCGGCTCGCTTTCGTTTATTGTGCTTATGTGCGCTTATTTCTTTTTTTACTCACAAACTTGCTTACTCGTGCTCGCAAATCGCCTCTCTATTGTGCTCGCACCTTTGCCTTGATTTTTTCTTCTTGTAGCTACCTCTGCCGAGTTCTAGGTAGAAGATGTCTCCTGCTTGGTTCGCCCGTCGCTATTCAAGGATGATGGGATATTCCGAGCCTGCCTGGAATGGATGGAGACTTGGAAGCTGAAGGGTCACAACACGGTTTTTTCCCTAACCGCACCCTGCGACGCTTCGAATTCTCCCCATTCTCTTTTTATTATAAATAGTCGACGTATCTCCTTCCAACTACCGCATTTACTACTCTCATCTTCTCATCTTCAAAGCTCTCTCGCAAGTTCTCGCTCGCGCTCACGGCTTTCGCTCTCTCTTCTTACACCCGCCATGGTCACCGACGGAGATTCTGAGGGGCGAGCCAAGTGTGCCTTCGCCTACCGCGACCACTCCTTCTTCTGCGCCAACCTCATTGACGAGGAGTTCCTTTCCACCGTAGACAAACATATCCCTTTGGGATTTGTGGCTCGCCGCCCATGGAGCAACGCTTCTATCAATGAGGCGAACACGGACGAGCTCGCCATCCCCATCGCCCATTTTGATAATGGGCTGCGACTTCCCCTCTGGCCGGAAGTGCGCCAGGTACCTTTATTTTGTCTAATTTTCCCTTTTCGCACTCGCAAACATTCTGATGATTTATGGCCAAAACTTGCAGATACTCAAGTACTATGGCATCCTGCCAAGTCAGCTGACCCCGAATGCGATAGCCGTGATGGTCGCATTCGCGAGCTATCTGCGAGCAGAGCGGATTGAGTTCAGCTTCCTTGTCTTCCGCAAGGTCTTTTCCTTCCACGCCTATAAATACGGAACCACATACTTCGCAAGCCAACACGTCACCGTCTACGAGATGGTGAACAAAAGCCACTACTGGCACCAGAAATATGTCCTCATCAAGGGGCCTTTTGGGAACATTCCCTTATCCCCCCTCCAGCGAGACGACGCAACTTACCCCCCACCCCCCCCACCCCCCCCCCCCCCCCGCTTCGCTCGCCGGTGATGACACCAAGCTCTTCCAATACTTCAGTGGGAAGAACTTCGAGGTCGCCTACCTCCGCTAGAAGGTGGACTCGCTGCCTCCGGTGCCCCAATGGGAAGGTTCGGCTCACTCTCGGCCCTTCTCGAGATTTTTCTATTTCTGTGACTGACTCTTGTCACTTCTACATTGCTTGCAGGAGAGCGGGAAGTTCCACTCCACCCTCCATATGCGAGAACCACCATCCTCATGGTTAGCTCGCTTCCTGAGGCGGCCGTCGAGGCGTGCCAAGCCCCTTCCGTCTCGGCATCAAGCAGTAAGCGGCTACCCTCTGCGGGCCAGCCTTCTGAGCCATCCTCCTTGAGAAAGAAATCCAAGAGGTCCCCTGCAAGGAGCAAGGGAAAAAAATCTCGTGGTCGATCTAAGCGAGCCGGAGGACTCGCCCCCCTCGCCCGTGAGTCAGAAAGATGCTGAGGGAAGCCGTGCCAACGGGGATGCTCCGGGCGGGCTGATGCGATAATTTCGGCAAGTGCACCGGTCGCGCAAGTAATAATAATGGGGAAAATCCCCGAGTGTCGGTCTCTTGAGGAACACAGTAAGGTGGAGTTAGGTTTCGAGGAAGGACTTGAGATTGAAGTCCTTAACGTGGATGGAATGCGGAGGAGTTGGTTGGCTTTTGGAAAAAAAAAACAAAATAAAAGCTAACAACTACTCCTATGCAATGCCGCTATGCAAAGCTTCGCTTGGCGGGATGGAGACTAGGCAGGCCTTGAGCGCGCTGCGTCGAAAGGGCGGCTGGACGAGTAGGCAAACAGATCGAACTATGCAGGCCTTGAGCGCGCTGCTTCGTTAGGCGGGATGGAATACGGGCCGCGATGCCACGCTTCGGTAGGCGGATGAGCGAGTGGGCTAGCGGAATGAGAGTCGCAAGCACCTCTTCGATAAGCACGCCACTAGCAATTGCTAGTGCGGCACCGGACACGGTGGTGGGATGGAAAATGGAATGGAGCGCACCTCAATGACACAAATGAACAAAATAATTTCATAAACATGAAATAAGCAACATTAGGCATGATTCATAGTGTTCATCATCAAGATAAAGAGAATACATCACACATAACCACAAAAATAGAGGAAAAAGGCAAGAGATACGACCGAATCTGGAGTCTCGTAGTAGATTTACGGTAGGAAGCACCGGGTTGTCAATCCGCGTCCTAGCTCGGTCCCAACTGCGTCCGGGGTAGAAGAGGGCTGTCACACCTCCCAATGGACCCGTCTTCTCCAGCGATTTACAATCCGGCCACGTCTATTGCGGAGAACCTCTTCCTTGGCGGTCAAAGTGAGTGTAGGAACCCTTCCTTTAAGCCTTTGGATGATGGAGGAGGCCTAGGGGGTGAAAATCCCCTGAAAACGGCGAAAACGGCGGACTGAACGGAGCAGAGTCGCGTAATCCCGACCTAATTCGCGAACAGGTCAATAAATAGGCGCTGGATTAAACACTGCGCACGATCATTGGCGCACGACCAGTGGTCGTGCGCACTGGAATCCTGCGATCGTGCGCACTGCCTGGACAGAACCTGCAAGAGATGAAATTATAAAATAAAATGCTCGCACGACCAGTGGCGCACGACCGTTGATCGTGCGCACTAGCGTCGGTGGTCGTGCGCAATAGGTGAGACAGAACTCATAAAATTACTATTAAGTGCGCACGGACAGTGGCACACGACCGGTGGTCGTGCGCACTGGAGTTGATGGTCGTGCGCACTGCACCAGACAGAACTCGTAAAAAGGGGTTAAGTGCGCACGATCAGTGGCGCACCGGCGGTGGTCGTGCGCACTAGAACAAGTGATCGTGCGCAGTGTTCCTGTGCAGAATTGCACCGGAAACACTTGCACGCCTCCTATTTCAGCACAAACACAGATCTAGCCACCGAAAGTGGCACTTAACAACATATGAGTACTATGAAAGGAAATAAACACGAAAACACACCAAAGTGGGCCAAAATGTGCACCTAGCATGGGTTAACAGATAGAGAACAAATATGAGTGATTATGGAACTAAAATGTAGTGCATTTACTCAAATACCGGCCCAGATGAGTCCATAAATGTGTATATAAATGGGACTCATCACACCCCCAGACTTACCTGTTTGCGCGTCCCGAGCAAACCATCTCTTACGCGGACAAGAAAAACATAAGTTGGAATAGAAATTATCAAGCGGAGTACCATGCGAAGTCGCATGCTCATGTGCGTAGAAATACAGTAGATAAAATTTCTAATTATACATATTAGTTTTAAATTTTCTAGGAGCGTATTTATATATTACGTTTACTCAAAAAGTGAATCACGGTGAATCATAAGGTTGTACATAGAAAGAAAGTAGACTGAACGCTAAGGCGAGCATTGCCAAAGATCGGGGCTCGAGACAACTCCATTGAAATCCATCAATGTCGGTGGCCATAAGCTTGCCCGTTCGCACTCTCTCCACGGCACTGGTTTGACTCAAATGCGTGAATCAATAGGACTTTAGGTTTTAAATGGGGCTTGGGTTTAGGTGAGGTATACAATGATAAAGACGATGGCTCAAATACTAAACCCAAATGAGCTAGTGCAGAAATTCTCCTCATTCACCACACAAATACGCGGGTACACCACACCCCCAGACTTGGATTTGACTACATGGGTGTGTGCACCGCCTACTCCCAAACATAAATCTCTACATAAAGATTTTCAATTAAACACTCTTTCTCTTTCATTTCTTTTTAACTTCTTTTTTTTCTCATTTTTTTTTTCTTTTCTTATCATTTTCAGCAAATAAACAATAAGACACATCCACATCTTCACAAACATATCACCACATCAACAACCCAACACATGAAAATAATAAACAGCTAAAGCTCAGATTTGGGTGTGCGACTAGGATTGGCTTTTGGGCTTTGGTGAAATAAAAAGTGGGGTTGAATCAAAGAAAGGGTAGGCACAACTGGGCTAACGAGGATAAAGTGATAGGAGTGGGCACAAAGGCTCAATCGGGCCAAAATGATGGCCTATATCACATTCACGCAATTGACTAACCGTATACCCATGCTTCAAGAATCGCTTGGGGCAAGTTCTAGCCACCGAGAAAGATAATCCATCCTCCCGACTCGGGCAATACGAGACTAACGAACGTCTACACACATTCCTATGCTACCGTTTGATTCACACCGGATTCACCAAATTTTGAGTAAAGTAAACAATATTTACGCTAATAGAAAAATATAAGCTAAAAGCATAAAAAGAAATTGAATCTACACGAATTTCTAAATGAGACATGAGCACTCGACTAGGAGCACTACAGGAGTCAACATTTTACTCTGCCTCATAATCCTAAGCCAGCACAATGATTTTCCAAATCACACAAAAAGACAAATTCAACTCACGACGTGCCAACGGCTAAGCGCGCGCTAAAGTGGGTGCTGTGGTGTGCAATAAAAATAAACAAAATATTTTAAATGAAATCTTCTAGTATGCAGTGCAATAGTGCACGTGAGCGGGTAAACAAAACTACTCTCCCCCAGACTTAAGCTAAACAATCTGCATAACATATGACAAGAAAATCAAAATAGGGCTAAGGGAAGAGAGTACCCAATGCTCAGCAAGTGAGCATGCCAGAAGATTGGCGTTTAAACCTAGACTAAGATGCAGCATCCGCCATCCAGAAGAAGATACCTGCAGGGGTCAGCTCCGCAAAAACAAAAGAAACAGAAAAGATAAACTACAATAAACTACAGCTAACTAAACAGGATGGATTAAAATAAAATGCATGAAAAGTAAGATAACTACTGGGGTTATTGTCATCCCAGCACGACTTATTTAAAAACATGAAGGTTCTAACTAATGGGCCTATGGAAGGAGAAGTGGACAGGTAACTGGCCTAATATCCGTGTCGGTAGCGGGTACCGATACGGTGATAGAACAACCACCCCTCTACCTAAATATAGATACCTGCTCCTCACAGGTAGAGGGTAGAGAATGTAAGAAAAGGAGGAGGCCTGGTCCTCACTCATCTCACAAAACACATCCTTGCCTAGCAAGGTGTCGTCAACAGGGAGGCAGCAGGGGGAAAAGGCAATGAGTGGAGCTTCCTCTACGGAGGGGGAATAAACCTCCTCACATGAGAGGATGCTCTCATCATTGACTTGAGCAAAAAGCTCCAAGTCCTCCTGGGATACCTGTGAAGACTCAACCTGCACAGGCTCGGATGAAGAAGGGGGATCAAGAAATAAACAAGGCGAAGAACATAAATAATCAGAAATCGAGGGAGTGGTCCCGGTCTCACTCCCATCAGGTTGGGGAAGTAAAATAATGTTAGCATTGTCATCAATGCTACAAGAGTCGGCGGGATCAACGGTGGCCAGGCTTAGGATTTGGACTTCCTCCACCGGTGCTGAGGAAAACTCCTCTTCACCTAGAAGGTTGTCCTCCTCCATAGGAATAGGCACAACACTAAGATCAACAACCTCCTCATGCGACACATCATCAACAATGTCGTCAGAAACAAATGTAGTATGCACAACAGGGGAAAGAATCGAATCCACTAGAAGTGGTGGAGGCACATGGAGAATCTGCTCAGCGGTGTCGGTGCATAGATCAGCCGCACATCCGGTGGCCGTATCCATGCCATACCCTTCAAAATGTGAAGGTGACAAAGACACATAGCCGGATGTTGAAGGTGTGCCGCCAGAGTTAGGAGTTGGGACGATCCGGATATCCGGCTCGTCATCCTCGTCCAATTGGCGAAGATACTCGGCACAGTCCTTCAAGACATGATCAGTGCTCCGACAAAACCGGCACTGCCTAGCAGGCTTCTTTGGCACATCGAGTGCTGAAGCCGAAAAGAAGTACGACGGTAAAGGCTCAGCAGAGTAGCCATAAGACTTACGCGCACCATATGGAGTACCAGACGAAGTCGGTGCTCCATATGCGGGGCTATAAGAATTATGCCTACTATTCTCCGTAGGGCATTCATCACTAGAGTGGGAGGTATCTCTACACCAACGGCAACGGAAATTTAGATGTGCCCACATAATGTGAAGATAATACGATTCTCAAAACTAAGAACACTATTGTGCGAAATACTATACCTAACAAAATTTTACTAAAGCAACCTACTATAAAACAAGAAAATGGACTAAAAAGAACAGAAATAAAAATAAAAGAAAATGCAATTTACAAAAGGAAGGGCTTTTCTCTCAGGTTCTCCCTCTCAAGAAAACTCACACGACTGTGTTCCCCGGCAACGGCGCCAAAAACTTGATGCGATAATTTCGGCAAGTGCACCGGTCGCGCAAGTAATAATAATGGGGAAAATCCCCGAGTGTCGGTCTCTTGAGGAACACAGTAAGGTGGAGTTAGGTTTCGAGGAAGGACTTGAGATTGAAGTCCTTAACGTGGATGGAATGCGGAGGAGTTGGGTTGGCTTTTGGAAAAAAAAACAAAATAAAAGCTAACAACTACTCCTATGCAATGCCGCTATGCAAAGCTTCGCTTGGCGGGATGGAGACTAGGCAGGCCTTGAGCGCGCTGCGTCGAAAGGGCGGCTGGACGAGTAGGCAAACGGATCGAACTATGCAGGCCTTGAGCGCGCTGCTTCGTTAGGCGGGATGGAATACGGGCCGCGATGCCACGCTTCGGTAGGCGGATGAGCGAGTGGGCTAGCGGAATGAGGGTCGCAAGCACCTCTTCGATAAGCACGCCACTAGCAATTGCTAGTGCGGCACCGGACACGGTGGTGGGATGGAAAATGGAATGGAGCGCACCTCAATGACACAAATGAACAAAATAATTTCATAAACATGAAATAAGCAACATTAGGCATGATTCATAGTGTTCATCATCAAGATAAAGAGAATACATCACACATAACCACAAAAATAGAGGAAAAAGGCAAGAGATACGACCGAATCTGGAGTCTCGTAGTAGATTTACGGTAGGAAGCACCGGGTTGTCAATCCGCGTCCTAGCTCGGTCCCAACTGCGTCCGGGGTAGAAGAGGGCTGTCACACCTCCCAATGGACCCGTCTTCTCCAGCGATTTACAATCCGGCCACGTCTATTGCGGAGAACCTCTTCCTTGGCGGTCAAAGTGAGTGTAGGAACCCTTCTTTAAGCCTTTGGATGATGGAGGAGGCCTAGGGGGTGAAAATCCCCTGAAAACGGCGAAAACGGCGGACTGAACGGAGCAGAGTTGCGTAATCCCGACCTAATTCGCGAACAGGTCAATAAATAGGCGCTGGATTAAACACTGCGCACGATCATTGGCGCACGACCAGTGGTCGTGCGCACTGGAATCCTGCGATCGTGCGCACTGCCTGGACAGAACCTGCAAGAGATGAAATTATAAAATAAAATGCTCGCACGACCGTTGATCGTGCGCACTAGCGTCGGTGGTCGTGCGCAATAGGTGAGACAGAACTCATAAAATTACGATTAAGTGCGCACGGACAGTGGCACACGACCGGTGGTCGTGCGCACTGGAGTTGATGGTCGTGCGCACTGCACCAGACAGAACTCGTAAAAAGGGGTTAAGTGCGCACGATCAGTGGCGCACGACCGGTGGTCGTGCGCACTAGAACAAGTGATCGTGCGCAGTGTTCCTGTGCAGAATTGCACCGGAAACACTTGCACGCCTCCTATTTCAGCACAAACACAGATCTAGCCACCGAAAGTGGCACTTAACAACATATGAGTACTATGAAAGGAAATAAACACGAAAACACACCAAAGTGGGCCAAAATGTGCACCTAGCATGGGTTAACAGATAGAGAACAAATATGAGTGATTATGGAACTAAAATGTAGTGCATTTACTCAAATACCGGCCCAGATGAGTCCATAAATGTGTATATAAATGGGACTCATCACGGGCCCAACCCACAGGGCCACAAAAATTTTGGTCATGGCGCGAGAATCCCGGTTGTGAATGGCGAGCCACTACTGGAGTGGGCCTCTGATTGCAACAGGATCTCGCTCTCCTCACTCCACCCCACCTGGGTGGAGGGCGGCCCGATTGGAGGCGAGGCCTTCACCCTCGCCTTCACACTATATGGGCGCTCGACGCTGTCAACCTCGCTACCTTGAAACATAGGCCTCTCATTTATGAGGCCATGCGAGCTCAATTTCGTGCTCTGGAGCTCTCCCACATGGTGGGTCGGCGGTACCTCACCGCAGACCGGGAGTCCAGGTGGCTCAACCGCGAGCTCGAGGAGGCCAAGAATGAGGTAGCGAGCCTCAAAGAGAAAGAGGTCGTGCTCGAGGGTCTCCTCTCCATCCTCCAAGGGGGATGGTAAGTGCTTGTGCGAGCACTCTATTCTACTCTCCGCATATTACTCAACCGAACTCATTTTATTCCCTTTTGCAGGATGCAGAAGCTGCGAGCCAGCTCATCGCGCGGGATGCCGCGCTGGAGGCAGAAAACTTAATGCTGAAGGCTCAGGCTCGCGTGCTAACCAGGGCTCTACCGCAGGCGCTAGCGCGGAGTTCTATAAATTGGAGCTTTGTTTCTCGTTTTGGCTAATCATCCTAGAGAGAGGTCTTGTGCCAAGTTCCAAAGTTGTTACTCTACCGAATTCTCATCTCCCACTCAAAGCCAAAGAAGAATTCTGGAGAAGCAAGCCATCACGCTGCATCCGAAGAACGATCGCATCAACCTCACTTGAGCCCCAACGGTCCTTCATCATCAACTCCAGAAAATCTCATAGAGGGAGTCTTTATTTGTATTATTTCATTTCATTGTATTTTCGAAGTGAAATCGCCTTGTGTTTGGCAACTAGGTCCTTGCGCGGCTTAGGGGGAATTCGCCGCGTGTGTTGGCGACTAGGTCTAGGTGATTAGATCTAGGGGGTGCTCTGTAACACCCCAAAAATCGTAGTTCAGCGAAGTAGGCGGAGTGGTGGTACTGCGCTTGAAGCAGGCTAAATTTTCCCTGTATGCTCTTAGCGCACGATCAGTGGCCTCTTCGCGCATGACCAGTGATCGTGCGCCGTTGATCGTGCGTTAATTCAGAAGAATCGGAGTTCTGTCTCGGACAGTGCGCACGACCATTTACCCTCTTCGCGCACGACCAGCGATCGTGCTCCAATGATCGTGCGTTAATTCAGAAGAATTGGAGTTCTGTCTCGGACAGTGCGCACGACCATTTACCCTCTTCGCGCACGACCACTGACCGTGCGCCAGTGATCGTGCGCCCTGTTAATTCTGTTCCGCGTTTTTGAGCGGAGAAGGAGATCGGTCCGTCCAAATCTTTTGGAAATTGATCCAACGGCTAGGATTAGATGCTGGAGGTCTTTAGGGCTGATGAGAGGGGTTTAATCCTCATTCTTTTGAGGTGTTTCTCTCTCCTAGGCTAGAGGAAGAAGAAGGAGGCAAGGAAGAAGAAGAGGAGATTCAGCTCCGTTTCGCGAGCCGTTTCCAGATTTGGAGAGTGCAGCCCGGTGCGGTCCTTTCCCTCCGTGTGAAATCTCGGATCCATGGCTAAGAAGAACGCTCCTAGGGTAACGATTCTTCCTCCCTATCTTTGGACTTGTATTCGTCCTCTCTTTCATTTCTCTATGCTTGCATGAGGAGTCCCTTCACCAAATGGGTGAAGTGTAGGATTTCCTCAAGTTCTTCGGAACTCCGGGTAGATTGTGTCCGTCCCCGGCATATTGCATGTAGAAAATCCAGTAGTCGTGCGGATTTAGGCATTGTGTGTGAAGCCTATTCGTGGCCGTGAGCCCGAATCGGTGATGCTTGAATTGCGACGTTGCATTTAGGTTAGGCCTAGAATGCGTGCCGGAGAATGACTCCGTTAAATCATCTATAGTATTGCGGGAATTAAGTGTAGGCGTCTTGTGAAGATCCTAATGAAAGCCCCATGCTTTGAGATTGGATGAAGGCAAACCTTCACCAAGAAATTGATGCGGAGCGCTTTGTACCTCTTTTTTGGTTACGTGTAAAGCCTATGTCCTTGTGAAGGCTTGGGTGTTGTAACCTATGTTTTGTGTAGCACTAGCAAGTGCTAAACCCTAACGGGCCGAGGTGATGTCATACCCGCATCGTATGTGTGAACTCGACGATGAGAGCTCGGGAATTGACTGAACTGAACCCGTTTCCATGCGTGGCGGTAGGGGGATGTTATCTCTTGTAAATCTGAGCGATCGGGAGAGGTTGTGGAAGGCGTCTCGCCTAGACCGACCAAAAGCTCTTTTTCCATCTAAAGTTTCCGGACTCATGATGGTGTTGGTGCTCGGGTTGAAGTACCTTGATCCATGCCTTGTGAGCATGGAGCGTGCGGTTGTGTGTACCCACGTTTGTGATAGATTGATGTTATGATTAGCCTCATGCGATTGCTTAGATGGTTGTGGGGAACCTTTGGGTGAACCCAACCAACATCATGTGCATACCTAGGTTCCCTTCTTTTGATGCTCAACCTAGAAGATTGATTGTGCTTGAAACCTCACCTTGTGTAGTTGCATTTTCTTTATATTAGTACTTGTGCTAGTATAGTTTGCTTGCAGGGTAGAAGCTCCGCCACCCCGGGAAAGGGGTGGGGTCGTTTTAATTTGGTCAGCTTTGCTGACCGTTACCTTGTTTGCCACCGCTTGGTGGAATGTTCTTATGCAGGTGCAGGTGAGCCTAGCGGGAAATAGCGGGCGATGACCCTTTGCTGAGTTGGCCCTCGAAGGCTAGCCTCTATTCTGCTTTCCTTGTATTGCCGGCCTGCGTGCCGATGTATGTTTTTGAGTTATAGTACATTTGGTGAATGTAAGGCCTTAAGGCCATAACTCTTATTATAGTTTCATTCCTATGATAGTGGACAGTTCTAATTGAAATGGTTTAATCAAATGCTTCCGCTTACGTTTTGTACTCTCGTATAGTTGTATTACTTTCTGTTTATCACCTTTTAACTCCTAGCTAGTGTGGTTTGTATGGCGTGGGGTCCCGGTTGGACCTGCTGTTATACTTTTTGTACAGGCAGGGTGTTACAATTTGGTATCGGTCTTAAGGCGTCGATCCGTAGTTTAGCGAATTCGGGACTAATTGCTTTTAAGGGGTTGTGCGCACGGGTTGTGCATTTACCTAAAACGACAAAAACTAATAAGAAAGTCCACTTAGGAATGGAAAAACATACTTGTTTGCGGAACCTGAGCGTTACATGATTGATGTTTGCTATGTTTTCGGTCACTAAATTGTGCCTTGCATGATTATAGGTGACTAGTAGTGCTGCGGGGCAGTCTCCACCCGTTACACCGCTGAAAATAGTGGGTCGTCTGAGGTGCCAGCGACCACTCCTTCGTCTGAGATGATCAAGTTAGTAGCTGAAGCGGTCTTCGCGATGATCAACACTCAGTCTGGGAGGCTTGCACAGCCTACTACTCCGACTCTAGATGTGGCCCCTGTAACTATTGCTGCAGTGGAACCTGTGGTAGAGCTGAGGGTGGAACGTCGAGTTGCACAAGTAGTTGTGGGGCGAGCGCGTGACCAGCAATTAAAGTACTTTCTGAGTCTCAACCCTCCATCCTTCGCGGGGACGGAATCCCCTGGGAGAGCTGCTGAGTGGTTGTCAGAAATAAAGAGGACTTTAATGTCAATGCTTATAAGCAAAGATATGTTGGTAACCTTAACCACCTTCCTACTTATAAGAGAAGCAAGACTTTGGGGAAGAAAGAGTGGGTGCACAAGTTTGGTGGGAGACAACTTACCGAAATCTCTTGGGAAAACTTCCATGAGTCATTCCTTCTAAGGTACATGCTCTCAACAGAGCATTTGGCACTACAGAACCAGTGTTTACACCTGGAGCAGGGAGCACACTCCGTGGATGAGAACCTTAATGAGTTCATCAGTCGGGGCCGTTATGAGAGGTCTATGTGGGAAGATGAGGAAACCAATGTCAACAAGTTCTACAATGGTCTGCGTGATGACCTAAGATTAATGCTTGTGGGTCCAATGTTACTTGGCTTCAACGTCTTAGTGAAAGCAGCAAAATCTCTGGAAATGGAAATGAAGAGTATGCCTGATAAGTAGTTTGTAGTCATAATATTTTAGGTTGGTTTAGTATAAATTTCCCTAGTTTTAATTATATTTCTTTATATTTTATGTTTGTTATGTTATGTGTTATTTTATGTTGTCATGTTGTGTTATGTTTGTTATTTTATGTTTATTATTGTTATTTTATGTTTATTGTTGTTATTGTATGTGTGTTATTTTATATTGTTGTAATGTATGTTTGTTATATTTTATGTTATAATTTATGTTGTTATTTTATGATCTAATGTTTGTTATATTTTAATTATGTCAGGTCATTATTTCATGTTGTCACTTTGTTTTAATTTCTCATAAAACTAACGTTTTAAT
The DNA here is from genome assembly GCA_033032865.1 of Dactylorhiza incarnata. Classification (NCBI taxonomy): domain Eukaryota; kingdom Viridiplantae; phylum Streptophyta; class Magnoliopsida; order Asparagales; family Orchidaceae; genus Dactylorhiza; species Dactylorhiza incarnata. Next base: position 2,824 of record JAWHQI010001542.1, on the reverse strand, counting down.
TTTATTTTATTTTGTAGGAATGTTGTCGCCGCCACCTTTGCATGGAGTCATTGTGTTTGCCGTCGTGTGCCCGTCCATGCCGCCATCGTCGCTGCAACGCCATCGTCGCACCATCAATATTCATGCCGCAACGCCATGCTCGCCGCAATGCCACGTCCACGCCATTGCCACCACCTTTGCATGTCGCCGCAACGCCACGCCATCGTCGCCATTTATTTCATGCAAGCAGCCCGCCACCTTTTATTAATAATTATGCATGCATTTTATTAATAATTATGCATGCATTTTATTAATCTCATGTCATATTAACTTCTCCTATTATTATTATATGAAATCAATTTCATTTCCCCATATGTAACCAGTTTTATAATCATTTCATGCATGCTCATTCATCATGGCCGTACCTCTCCCTACCATCCTCCCTCTCTCTCCATTTAATTATATATTCATGCATTTCTCTCCCCACACTTACTTGGCCGAAATTTCCCCTCCTCTCTCCTCTTTTTCTTTATTAAAAACTTTTCTCTCTCATCCATGCATGCATGGCTATCTCTCTCCCCTTTTCTCTCTCTCCTTTTAATTTCTTTTCTCTTCTTTTATTCTCATTCATCTCCTCTTATTTCTTCTCTCTCCTTCTATTTTAATTCTCATTCATCCCCCCTTCTCCCTTTTAATATTCTATTTTATTTTATTTCTCTTTAAATTAACATGCATGCATGAACCTCCATTCTCTCTCCTCCTCTTTATCTCTCTCAATAAACACCATTCATGCATCTTTCTTCTATCTAGAAACTTCCCCTTCACCTATATAAATATGACCTCACTCTCCAAGCTTTCTCTTCTCTCTTGCTCTACCCCTTTTGGGTAGAGATGTTTCTATTTTCTTTTCGTTGTAGATTTTAGTTTGTTTATTTTTATGTAATTTCTTTTCATGCAATGTTAATTAGATTTTGTTTTTAGCAAATTCTTTCTTCCTTCATGTACTCTTTTTATTTTATTGAAGTAGTATAATATGTAGACCTTGGATATTGCAAATTTTGGAATGAAATAAAAATCTCTCTCTCTTATATTCGTTCTTTTCAACCTTCGATTTATTCGTGATTAATATCGGGTTCATATGTCGATGTGTGAACTTTCGTATCTGATTCGTATTCTAGTTAGCCGAGAGGCTCATGCGTATGAATAGATCGCTCACGAATAAAAAGAGTTGCTCGCAACCCTCGAGAGAGGATGACGAAATCTTCTGGATAGGAGTCAAATCCTATAGCGGGATTCACCTCGTTAAAGTGAGTTTTACGGGTTTCGATTAGAACGAGAGTTCGGTCGATCAACCTAATCTCAGGTGGACGTAACCCTCGAGAGAGGTGCGTTCATAATTCGGGAATCTCCACGGTCAAGGATCAGATTAGACGTTTTATAAGCTATCATTATTATTTCATTTCGAAGTTTGTTTTATTCAAGTTTAGATTTCTTATTTCGCATTTTCATTTTAATCATAAAATTATCGTAAATCTTTCATCGATAAAATAATAGTTAGTTTTCTCGAAGTAGGAGTACTCGACAGACCCGTGTTTTAATACGACCTTGATATATTTATATCCTATGCTATATTCGATAGGTACACTTGCCTTAATCGAGTATAGATTGGAGAACACAAATTTCTCTATCAAGTTTTGGCGCCGTTGCCGGGGATTATTTTGTCGATATTTTGAAAAGTGCGAACGCTGTTACTTTTATCATTTTGTTTTTTTTCTCCCCCCTCCCTCACCCAAAAAAAAATTTTGTTATAATTAAATTCTTGGAAAGGACGTTTTGGGCTTGAATTCCCATCACAGCCTCTAGTACCGTTGCAAACCCCTCACATGGCAGATCTCGGGAAGTCCAAGACTAATTAAAACGAAAAAAATCTCTTTTCAATTTATTTTTGTTTAAAAATAAAAAAAAAATTCAAAAAAAAATTACAAAAATATTTCCGTGTGGTTGTTGTGTCCTTGTTTTGTGTTTTGTTCTTTTGTGTCTTTATGGTTGTTGTATCTTTGTTTTGTGTTTAGTTTTGTTTTTTTTGTTCTAACATGTTTTTCAGGTGTTCGTCGTGGTCGCTCCGTCTCCAAATCAGGACGTGTTCTTTTCCCTTCTTCTTTTCTTCTTGTCTTTTCATTTCTTCATACTTACTATTCAACATTGGGGACAATGTTGAACTTTAAGCATGGGGGAGTGTTTTCCCTTTCTGTTTAAGTCTTTCAAAGAAAATAAAAATAAAAATAAATTTAGCTTTATCAAAAATCCAAAAAAAAAAATTGAAAAATGCAAAACCAAAAAAATTAGAAAAATAAAAAATTCCAAAAAAGATCATATTCAAAATCCAAAAAAATTGAAAAATCTCAAAAAATCCAAAAATATAATAACCCCATTGCTTAGTCTTTTGTGTTGTTTTTAGAAATAAAGTTTAAGTCTGGTTATAAGCAGTTTTATTATTTTGATTTGCTAATCTTTTATTCATCATATTTAGTTAAATCTAATATTTAGTGATTTAGTTTTAAGAATATCTGATGATTTTAATTTGATTAGAGTAATTTATGTAGCATCATTTTCTCTTATTTTTAAGTAGTTTCAATTTTGTAGTAGTTTTGCTAAACAACTTTGGATTTAGTTATTTCTACCTCAAGCTTTTAGATTCTTAGGAAATTTCAATCTACTGTGTTGCTCTCTAGTATTTTAGTTTATTTTCTAAAAAAAAAAATTGTTTACCTCTTATCCTTACCCAATTCTCTTTTTCTTTTTTTATTGTTAGATCATATGTCATGGGAATAAGGAGATGTTAGTT